>BPLR01014890.1:0-51052 GCA_021605095.1 Caerostris extrusa | reverse complement strand
GTCGTCACGTATTACATCATTGTTCTTCAATAATCAATTATTACATTGAGCTGTTTACATCGAAATGCCATATTTAATATCATTACAATCCCAAACTGAATTAATGAAGGGAATAACCATAAAAGTGTGAAATTCTGTCTGGGGTGCATTAAATTGCAAAAATTTCATATAGTGTAAGTGGTGGTGTAAATAACACATAATCGCATTAAAATCTTTTAAATTTTATTTTGTAATATTTACACGTATTTATCTTTTTGGTATCTAAAATTCTGGATCACTATGATAAACTTTTCAGTTAATAATTGTTCTTAATACTTGAAAACTATGACATTAGAAGTGAAGGATAATGTGATTATTTGGTGGAAGTAAATATTGGGTATGCTGTAACTTGTACTATAAACTAAAAAAGCAGAAAGAAGTATTGTAGAGGTGGTGATTAAAAAAATATTTAAAACAAATAGTTGGCGCAAACACATGTTCTGCTGCGAAATGTCCATAATTTGTTTCTTAAAGTTAAATGGCAACGACATTATTTCGAAATAAGGATTTGTAAGATCGTTTTATGAGTTAAATTAATCCCTCTATTTTATATCCCCAAAACTTTTGAATAGCTATTGTGTAATCTAAATCTCTGTTACTTTTATCTTAGTACTATTACATAATTGTTATTCAATACGAATATAGGGAATATTTTTAACTAAAGAATTATAAAGTGTCCTCTAAAAATTCATTATTTGAATAATAAAAATACAGAATATAAAACTTTTCACTTTTGACTGTATTTTTTTTTAAATTTCCCTTTTGAATACGCGGTTTTTGCAAGTTAAAAATATAGTCCCCATATTAAAAACATGGTTTTTTTAAAAAAAATCTCTCTTTACGTATGTATTTGAGACAGCTACAAAATAATAAAGTACCTAAGGAAAAAAATAAAGAAAAGCATGCATTATAAAAATATTCAAAAGCATATGTAAATTTTGCAAATTTATATAATATCATTATGTAAAAGATAATTGTGAAACTTTGATAATTCGTATTTTTAAGTAATTATCCATATCTCTCCATATATCTTAAAAACGATTCTGAATAAATAATTGAAATAGTTCAATTATTTATTCAGAATCGTTTTTAATAAATCTGTTGTAAACCATGATACCAAATTTAAGGATCGATTATAAGAGGTCAAGTAAAAAATGAACATGTTTACTTTAATAGGCGTCACATATTTGCTATGAAAAGATGAAACCTCGAACATGATTATAGAAAAGTATATAATTGTAGATGGTTTATGCATTACTTATGCATTTCACGATATTTCTATGTAATATATTCGTAAATAATATTTCTAAAAGCATTCAAACTCAGCACATAGAACTGAATCCTCACACTCAATAATATATTTTGTTGTAAAATTTAATTAAAATTTTAAATATAAATTTGAGCTCAAAATTTAATTACATTTTTAAGAATAATTTTTGCTCAAAATGTAATTAACTTTTAAGTATAATTTCGCATCTGATGCCCAACGTCTGAGCAAAATTATTAATAAAGATATCGGAATTGTTGAAGCACAGTTAATCAAATCTCGATATTGAAGCTTGTGCTTGAACTCATCACAGGATTCGAATTTGTTCTGAACATGTCTTCAACAAAGAAACTATCTATCCCTCGACTGCGATGTTATTATCTTAAACACACGGAATGATTACCTACGGAACAGATGCTAGGGACATTATTTATTTCTACCGCTATTGGGAATTCAGACATGCACGCGCTCACTGTATCCGCAGAGTGCAGATGCAGTAGAAAAGATGAGTCATCTTCCAGAATGTTTTCCGGATCTTTTAATTTACTCTAACGCCTGATTGTTGATTTTTCAATTTGGCTTTGTTGATTACGGAGGGCGACCCAGAAGTAAACGGAATGGTTGATTACGCGAGAAAACTTAATTTGTGGGTAGGAAAACCACGATTGGTGAAATGAATGAATGAATGTGTGGGTGGGTGGATGGATGGATGGTTGCAGAAGAGGTAAAAGGTAAACATTTTCGTTCCTCAAGGAAATTTCATTTTGTGAGGAAACGAAATTGATGAAACGCATCGGATAATCAGGCTTTAATTAAGATAATGCTAAATCGGGTTGATATGCATCGATATTAACTCAGAACTGAGTTAACTTAAAAAGTATCTAATTACCATCTCAAAATTAAACACGGGTTTATGAAAGGATGTGTAAAATTTATTCACTTTTCCAATGTTAAGAGCAGTGAAAGTTGTTTGTATAAATTAAATTTCTGCCTTGTATTTCTCCTGCGAAATGAAAGCATGGATGTGTTTGTCTGTTTACCTCGTGTTTTAATGATAAAACGTGTAAAAATGCTTTTTATGAAATTTCGTATGGGTTGGATGCACCTACATTTAATTCAACAGTTTAAGAACTTTTAATATACAAACTTTTCTCATTATAAATTACACAGACTGCATTATTAATTTCAAACATCATGAACTCAGTTGAAACTATAAAGGATTTTTAAAAATGTAATACTACATTATCTTTTTTTTTAAATAAATAATGCATTCCAGATCAATTTTTAGAAAAGATATAATCTTTTTATAGAAAATTTGATTTTGTGAAATTACCTCACCTCGTGAATATCCCAAATGTTTTGTATTTATAGCTTTTTTGTTTGTAACATTACTGGTAAATAATAGATAATTCCTACTGTATTAATGTATCAAATTTTCAATAAAAAGGAAATAAATGATAATTTGAAACGTTCTTTAGTTGAAATTCAATTGAAACTATAAAGGATTTCAACCACAACAACAAAAGTAACATTACCTTGTTTTGGTTACCTGCTTTTTTAAAAACAATTAAAATCTATTCAAAATCAATTTTCAGAAAGGATATAATCTTTCTTCTTAGAAAATTTGATTTTGTGAAATCCCATATTCGTAAATAATATCCAAATGTTTTGTATTTATAGCTTTTTGTTTGTAACATTACTGGAAAATAGTAAATAATACCTACTGTATTAATATATCAATTTTCAATAAAATGGAAATGATGATTTGATATCGTTCCTTAGTTCCTCTACAACTTGATTTATTTCAATACAAATGCAATATCGAAACCTAATAATAAAACAACAATTTAAATCCTGCTTCTAGTCGCGATTCATTTAGGAAGGAAATGTTAAATTGACTATATAACCTTTTTTATAATAGTGCTTGATGACAACCTTTTTAATGATGCTTGATGACCTTTTTTTTATAATGATGCTTGATGGTGACCTTTTTTATAATGATGTTTGAGGATGACTTTTTTATAATGATGCTTGATGATTACCTTTTTTATAATGATGTTGAAAGAATGAAGCTATTCGTTATTTCGAAATTGAAGTTATTATTTACATTTCATTAAATTTTAAGAATTTGTCTTTGAAATTAATTCAACACAGGAAATGAATCCTTTATAAAAATGTTTTTTAAAATTTTACAATTAGAACTGCACATTTAATTAGTTAATTAATGTAAGAAGTTGATTAAGTTCAGAATTTCAATAGAGCAAAATGCAATTGTCTAGTCAAACCTATCCCCTTAGTAATTTAATTTTACAAAAACATTTCTGTCAAAATGTCAATAGTTTCTCCCAAGAGTTTCTCCCACCCTTTTTTATAATGATGCTTGATGATGACCCTTTTTTATAATGATGCGTGATGATGACCCTTTTTTATAATGACGCGTGATGATGACCCTTTTTTATAATGATGTTTGATGCTGACTTTTTTTTTTTATATAATGAGGCTTGATGATTTCCTTTTTTATAATGATGTTGAAAGAATGAAGTTATTCGTTATTTCGATGTTAGAAGTTATTATTTACATTTCATTAAATTTTAAGAATTTGTCTTTTGAAATTAATTCAACACAGGAAATGAATCCTTTATAAAAATGTTTTTTTTTAATTTTGCAATTAGAACTGCACATTTAATTAGTTAATTAATGTAAGAAGTTGATTAAGTTCAGAATTTCTATAGAACAAAATGCAATTGTCTAGTCAAACCTATCCCCTTTAGTAATTTAATTTACAAAAACATTTCTGTCAAAATGTCAATAGTTTCTCCCAAGAGCAATTCAAGTTATGATGAAATATTTTTTAGAAAAGTCTGTATAAGACATTAAAAAAGAAAAATTAATATTAAATTTACTATATTTTATCCCATTCATAGCTGTTTAGGTAAAAGTGGTTCTTTTTATGTTGGATTATAGATAGATGAATATAAAAATGAGTGATAATTTTTCTTTTTTAAAATTAACCATTAACGATGATTAAATTTTAATTACTTTTAGGTAATTACGTTTTTTTATTACTATAATTAACTTTATGTTTTTAAAGTATTACAATATTTTTGTTTGTTTTACAAGTAAATGTAATAACAAGTATTGTGCGAATGTAAGATGCATATTATAATTATAAGAACAAGTTTACTATCACAGCTGTTATTTCTGAATTCCATATGCGCACCACTGGGTAAATGTTGTCAAATAGAGTTATTGAGAAGAAATCTTGCATAAACTATATAATATTTGATATACGTATTCATATAGCTGCAGTGAGTAAAATATAGTCTTCATTATATTCATAGTTGGAATTTGCTTTATGAAATTACCCAATTTCTAATTCAAATAAATTAAAAAGTTAGAATTAAATAAACAGGATTGTATATAAGAATGTTTCGCATGGCTGTTTGGTTTGTTGCTCTACAGTCATTTTGTGCACACTTTAGGCTAACTGGACTGATATCTACAGTTTAACGTGGATTCCAAACCACTAACAAAACATCCATGCCACGATTCGAACCTAAACCTGTGGTACCAAAGGCCAGAGCGCTAGTAAATTGGCCATCAGGCTGCATGGTTGCTTTATGCAAAATTTATGTAAAGAAGTAATGAACATTGTTGACAGAAAAGATGTGGTATTCATAAAAAAACATGATAAAGCTGAAATAAGACGCATATTCTTATTTCAAAAATATTAAGTAAAACAAATACTATTTGTTACTATGGATCACAGCTGTTTATTTATAAATTAAATTATAGAAATGTTGATGCATTTAGTGATGCAATCTCAAATGTTGTTCACGTCTGTACTACTAATGTTTGATATGAAGCTTAAATCTAACTTAGATGCATTTATGACATAATATGTAAATATTTTTATGTCAGATATTATAAATTAACTACTCTGATCGCAAACGGATTCCACGCCGTTAAATCGACACTTGAAGTTCGGCTGATCCAGAGCATATTTAACGCCGTCAATTAATCAGTTAGAGGGAAGCATTTTACTCTGTATACGATTAATTCTAAACTATTATGAATTGAATATTGTATCACATACATACGTATTATATTAATTAAATATCAGTCAGTGTTATAAGTATGGGGACATGTAATTAATTTTTAGCTAAGGGTTTGCTCTGAAATTTTCATAAATGTTCAATTTATCATGTATTGAAGCAAGCACATTTCATGCTTGACATGTTTACTATACCACTATTACAAACCAATGCTTCATTCTCATTAATATGTTTGGTTTATATCAACAGATGTAAACAAAACTTAGTTTTAGAATTTAAATAAATTTTGACATTGTATAATGATCCCCCATGACAGTTGATACAATTTAACTACACATTGTTTAATTGCATTAATAGTTATTATGGTATCTTATGTTGGATTCTATGCTATCGTAAATATCTATGTCTAATAATACAAATATTACTTTATATATTCATATATAAGTTTCTAAGTTAAAATAATCATTGCTTTAGATTCCTTTAAATTATATAGTTTCTCATCTGTCATTATATGTCCAAGTGCTTTAGAAATAGTTATAAATCTCGGGTTTGAAGCATTTCGATATATTTGAACTAAACCTAAACCTATTGAACTAAACCTATTTTGCTATTGAACTAACCTAAATCTATTTTACTAAACCTAAACCTATTGAACTAACCTAAATCTATTTTTGTAAATCTAAACCTATTTTACTGAACTTAAAACGTACGTTATCTCAAACTTTGTTAGACATTATAAAATACGATACGGCACAGAACACTTATTTTTGCTTCTTTGAAATCATTGGAATTCGTATATAAACTGCCATATTTTACATCAAGGTAGCTTTTACTATTCATATTCAGAAGACAAAAAGAATCCGCATTTTTAATTTAATATTTATTCAAGTATCGAAGTTGATATTTTCATATTTTTACTTATATGCTTGAATGTAGTTTTTACAATAAACTGTAAATTTTTATTTGAAAAAGATACATGATGTACCTTCAAGAAAGTAAATGTTTCTATATTCATTAAGTGTGTATCTTTAAATTTAATAGTTATTTCTTTTGTAGGATATATTAGGTCAATAAAATACAAAAAAAAACAATATTTCCATAAACATTTTATATAGATGTTTAATGATTTAAGACATTTCATTTGTGCTTTCCTTCAAATCTTTCATTTCTTATCCGCAGATTCTTTTGCAGAAACGTTGAAAATATGCTGAGGGATGCAGCATACCCAAATTCCTTGACAGGGCACTTTTTATCTCTTCAATCATCTCCTCAATCTTCTATGAGACTACCTGACTTTTTACATGACAATCCATCTATTTTTTGTTCGGTGAGAAAACAACGTAAAAAGAGAAGGAACAATAATAAAAGTTTATTGCTTCGGGAATGAATGTCCTATTTTGTTAAAAACGACCGATTATGTGTTTTATAGGAAGGGGTTTTTCTTCATATAAGAAAACAATCGGGATAAATTTTGGAATGATACTCGAGTTGCTAAATCATTTCTGGCAAAAACTATTTCTGGCAAATATCCCAAAGGATCGTTTAAAAGTTTCACCGATGATACATTCGTCAATCAGTTGCTAGACTGATTCTAGTCTAATTTCTTTCTGTTTTTCATTCCTTCTTACAATGAGACGTTTTCAGACATTACTATTACCTCATAAAAGAAATGGTGTTTTAGTCAAATAGTCTCGCAAATATAACTTTTCCATAGATATTTTGAAAACAATATATTTTTATCCAAAAAGATAGTTTTAAAAACGTTTTTCTTTTGAAGAATAATGCATAAACTAAAATAAAAATTTTTTTATTTAAGAAAGGAATTTAATTAAAAATTAACATAATATGTATAAATATGAATTTGTTAATACACAGTTAATACATAAATTCAGAAAAAAATCACAAAAATAATAACTCAAAAAGCTTTATGTTGATTTAATGAAACTGTAAAAAGCTTGCAGCATAAATCAAAGTGTAAGGTTAAATTTAAACAAATTACCAGACAATTATGATGTTTTATAAATTATTACAAATTCAATGTTTCAGTTTGTCATAAGAAAAGTATCTTCGGTATGGAGGAGGATTGAAGTGATAATACTGCACATGCAACGATAGGAATTGTTATCAATTATGCGATCTGTGCAGTCAGTTGAAAGCGAGAATCATTGTTCATCTAAAATCCTTCTGCTTGCAACCACAGTATGGAAAGAAAGATTGCGAACAGTAACACGTCTCCCTAGAAAGTCCCAACTATTCTAAAATGGAATCAAATATGGAGATCGAAATGGTCTACCAATACGCTGAATTATTTTCTCCTGAAATTTTTTTCCATGATATAAAAACAATGTGCTTTAACCTATTGCTCGAATGAGGGCACACATAAACATCATTTTCATATATTTGAGCAGTCATGGTTCCACGTGTAGGTCACGTGTAAATTATTGAGAGTTCTAGTCAACCCCTAACGAGATACTACCCTTCACATAGATACTGTCTTCTCCATATGAATGTTTTTCATGGATGTTTGATGGACGATAATTGATTTTCTTCAAATCAAACAGCGTCTGCTATAGCTATATCTGGACTCATCTAAAAAAAAGAAGCCTTCCATTAATCTGAAGTCCAGTAGTCACTTTAGCATGCTAACTCAAATGTTCTCTACTGTGACGTGATGTGAGCTGTAGGCAAATGGCTGTTCGTCAAGAGTACAGATCACCTTTTGCCTACAATAGATGTTGACGTTATCCATATAGTGAATACAACAAGGCAAAAAATAAACTGCGCTGAGTTAGGTTTGTTTGCATAACTATAAATGTCAGTAATCAGTGTTTGATTTACTACTTACCCATACTTGACTGAAAGTTCTGTACGTCAAATTTGTGGTTTTTAAATTATTGCATACATCATAAGGGACTCATATTTAACTATTCAGCCTCTCTGTCTGATTTGACATGTTTCTTCTTTCCTAATAGTTTCCATCGCAATTTTCCTATAAATGATGTCTCGAAGTTAATATACGGAATTGGCCATTAAAATTTTTTAATCTATCACAATGAAACCTGCAGTGTTTTTTTTTGTACAATATATTGCTATTTTTACGATATTAACTTAATTTAGGGAAAAACAGTGTATAAAAATCAAAGCTATGTAATAAAGTAAATTAAAAAGTAAAAGTAACCTAATTCATTTTTATTAAAAACATTATATCTTTTTCATAGAATAATTGCATGTCCTTTATCTTTCAAATAATACATCTATCATCTTTTCTTACTTTTCACATATATTGTTAATGTTTTCTTTGTATTATCTGAACAACCAGAATCATTTGTTATTGTTATTTATAATTAGATATTATTAGTTCTGCTGACATTACAGTTGATAAATTTTTCTGAAGATGATTTTGGGAATTTATTATTATTTATCTGTTCAAGACTCATAAATATTTTATTTTTAATGAATTATAATAAATGCTTAAATATTATTCTGGATTAAAAAGGAGTTTACCACTATCCATTTTCAATCAATTAAGGCAAATCACTGGAATCATAATTTTAATGGCGATATAATTTTTCATCCTCCTGTATTTCAACAAGGAGCCAAAACAACAAAACTTTCTTCTACTAATTAGAAACAATAAAAAATAAACTCTATCCAAAATAAAGCAACTCATGATCTACACCATCACTAGTGTTAAACGCATTTTAATATCTGTTATCTATTTAACGAGGGTCCATCCATTGTTTTCTATATTCATCACAGTTAATACATTTTTCTGTAAATAGTTTTGTGAATTTATTTTTATTATTTATCTGTTTATTTTAATAAATTATAATACATGCTTAATTATTCTTCTAGATTAAAACTGAGTTTACCACTATCCATTCTCAGTCAATTAAGGCAATCACTGAATCCCAATTTTAATGTCGATATAATTTTTTCATTGCAATAAAGAGTCAAAATGGCAAACTTTCAGTTACTGATTAGAAAATTAGAAACACTAAAAAAATAAACCCTATCCAAAACAAAGCAATTCATAATCTACGCCATCACCAGTGTTAAAAGCATTTTAATACCCGTTATCTTCTTAGCGAAGGTTCATTCATTTCCATCTATATTCATCACAGTTAATACATTTTTTTTTTTTTTTTTTTTGTAGATGATTTTGTGAATTTATTATTATTAGTTATCTGTTCAGTGTTCATAGACATTTTATTTTAATAAATTATAATAAATGCTTAAATATTCTTCTAGATTAAAACTGAGTTTACCACTATCCATTCTCAGTCAATTAAGGCAATCACTGGAATCACAATTTTAATGTCGATATAATTTTTTCATTACAATAAGGAACCAAAAATGGCAAAACTTTCAGCTACTGATTAGAAACACTAAAAAATAAACCCTATCCAAAACAAAGCAATTCATAATCTACACCATCACTAGTGTTAAACGCATTTTAATACCCGTTATCTACTTAACGAGGGTCCATCCATTGCCGCTGCTTGGATTTTATTCGCCAGCATGTGATGAGCTTGGTTTTGAGAGAGTCGGGCTTAAGACTCCATCTCAATGGATGGCGGTTGCATTTTTGTGAAAGAATGAAGGCTAAGCTAATCGGTGGATAGTTTATCCTCCCCTCGTGTCGGGTGTAACGACGTGGCATTTTGGCGATGAGCGTCGTTTTCTGACATTGATCCGAGTCGCGATGAAGACAAAAGAGCGAATTGTTCAATCAGGCCAATGAAGGCTTTGGGAGGGTGGGGCGTAACAAATGAGCTCTCGCAAGTCACGCGCCAGAGGTGGGGATGAGCGTGACAACGTGTCGAGCATTGGGTATCGTGGAGAAACAGATTAACGCTATCCCTCACGTCTCGTCCCATTATCCTTTGCTAGAGCAGTCGCGCTTGTTTGGGTGGGGGATTCTCTGGCAATTTTTTCCCTACCACTCTAGATCACCGACACCCTAACCCTTTGCAGAATAGCCTGGTAGAATTTTCAGTGGATAAAGAGCGGGAAATGTATTGGTTTTGGTGGAGATTGATAGCGTGTTGAAGTGCAAGGCAATTAAAATGTCTCCCACTTACGTAGCTTTCAGATTTTGGAGTTATATTGGGTACTATGTACTTTATCCCGACATATTAATGTGATCTTAAATGAATTTGAAGGTTACTGTGATAGTATAATATTTTTTTAATATAATTTGTTATATTTTTTTTGTGTGTGTGTTGTTCTTATTTCAATCTTATTTCCAGAAGAGGTTGGTTAGCATCGCGTCATCGTGTGTGTCCTTCCTATTATTATATAATAAATATATGTATAATTATATATATATATATATATTATATCAGATAGAAAGGTCAAGAGACTTGAATGTAAGTACATATGCAAAAAACCAAAGCTATAAGTGACTTTCATACTTGTAACCTGTATGTGACCTTCACTCAGTCTTATTAAAGAAAAAAAAAAAAAAAAAAATCAGAAATGAAAGCAGATTCAAGATGCAAAACCTAATATCATGGAAATGTATAAGCACAAATAGAGAGGTACTGGAGAAGATGATGAATAAAATGTACAAAGACAGTTTGAAATCAAATCGTCCAGGTTCATCTATAAAACAATTAACAAAAATAACAATACATTTTTGATAAAAATACAGAATTTTTATTTATTTTTTTTATTCAGAAGATTTATTTTTTAATAATTATGGATGCAAATTAACCATACATTTGCTTTGTTCCTGAAAATAATTTTCGGATTAATTAAAATATGTTATCGATTTAAATTACCTTATATGTCAGAATAATTTTTTACATTAATTTACAGCAATTTATATATATATATATATTTTTTAAAATTGCAATTTGTCAATTCAGTCAAATAAAAAAAAATAATTTTACAAAAAAATATTTTACGAATAATAAGGGAAAAAAAAATAAAATGAATAAGAAGTGATGGATTAAAGAAAATGCCTAGTTTGCTATTGGCTTAATTTTTTATTTTTTATTTTAAAGTATTATCAGCATTATAACAGATCCTTACAAAAAGTTTGTGTGTAATTGCAACGTTTATATGCATTTTTCTAGCTGATTAAAAATCTCATGAATGATTAATGACAGTGGAATTAAGAAACTCTGAAGGAGTAAAAAGTCAATTTATCATTTTGAAAATATTTTAATGCTATGTTAATAATTTCAATGTGCTAAAAATATCTGCAAATTATTACAAAAGAAAACAGGTTTGCATTTGCATTAATTTCAGCAAGGATTCTAAAGCTGTGTTGTTGAGGCTCAAACCGGATACAAATATTTATGTTGAAGTGAATGAATTAATGAAAAGCAATAAAAGTGATAAAAATATTTTTTTCTTTCCTTTTTTTTTTTTCCTTTTTTATGGAATATTAGCTGTTAAATCACGAACATCAATTTCTTTCTTGAAATGAATTTCATCAATCATCAATTTCTTTGATTCTCATGCAGTCTCAAAAGTAATGAATAATCAACAAGAAAAACAAAACTGTTCAGAAGATAAAAATACATAGCGATCCTAACTATCAATTCATTGATAGTTTGGATTAAGTAGGATTATTTATACAAACAACTAATTTTACTTAACCAAATGATACAAAATAAAAACAGCTATTGTTAGCAAACAGCATTGTTGTGCTAACAAAAAACAATGCTGAGTAGTGTGAAAATCATAAAGCACAGTTTTATTAAACAAATAACACAACATCTGGAAGGCAACTTGTTCCCCCAAAACAAAATAATAACTTACACATACGGACTCGGCACATAAACAAGAAACAATCCACTAGCAGCTGCTTCAGAAATAAGTCTACAATTAGTTTTATTTATGTTACAGTTGGTGTGACGTTATCACGCCCAATCACATACTTCGTACAAGGAAGGAATTGATTTATTCGAATTTGTAACGAATGGAATAAAAAGTTATAGTCAAAATAATAAGACGATCTTCGTAAAGCCAGTTATAATAACAGTGAATAATATTATACTGGCACTGTTATGAACACTTTTCATAAGCCCATGTAATCTTTGTTTTAAATAATATGGGAATATTATCACAAGATGAAACATACACAACCAAGATAAATTTTTTTTATTGTACGAACATTTTCAATTGTATAATTGTTATTTATGATAGAAAAACATGGCAAAGTGTTTTTAAATTCTTTGAAAGGGCTGAGAATGGCTGAAAATGGATGGTTTCTCTGAAATGGTTCAGAATAAATGGAAATGGATGATTTATTTGCAATGCCTTATTCCAAATATCCTTGATTTTTCAATCTAAATAGAATGAAAAGATTTACTGCGGAATAGTTCTTTAGAACTAGATTAAAAGAAGCATACAATCCATTGTATCATTAGTTAATGTCTACTATTTATTTATTTTTTGTTCTTGCCAACTTTGGAACTGACATTCACAACAGACTTCATTCTTTTCGTTCAAGAAGAAATCTAATTTTCAGCAAAATGAGATTTAAAAAACCCATTACCAGAACTTTTGATAACATCTTCCTGAAATATTATGCTCTCGAATTTCAAAACATATAAATTACACAAAAACAGAAAAACATGGCTGCGAAAAAGTGGGCATATGTTATGTGGTCTAAAAAAGTAGGCATATCTTAGTGGGCTTTTTTTTTACATAAAATATTAATACTTTTTCCAATAATGTGTTAATCTAAATTCAGAGCCAAATTAAGCCAGCCTAGTTGACTTGCCTTACAAAATGTATTATTCATTTTGTTAGTTTATTTTTTTCATAAAAAATAAATATTCTGGTTTTAAAAAACTACACGATTTTAAATTATTCTCTCCATTCTATAAGGAAAGACAAATGTTGCATATCTATTCAATTTTCTGTGATTTTGAAAAAATCTAATTCTAAAGAGATGAATGATGATTATCGATGATTAATGAGGATTAATGATGATAATTAATGGTTAATGAAAATTAATGATGATTAATTACTAATAAAGATTTTCTTAAAAATGTTAACTTTTTTGTATGAATAATTACATTAATGTTTTCTACTAGTGCTATATATATTCTAGTAATATATTTATAGTGAATGTACTTGGAACTAATTTTAAAATAGATATTTTAACCGATCACAAACTTACTTTTTTCGATTAGTATATTACTAATTTTAACACCTAATTAACAGGAAGGTTTTTTTAATTAACGTTAAATTTTGGAATGAAAAAGCTTTTGTTATACTTAAATATTTCTGTAAACCAATTTGAGTGCCAATTTCAATTTCTGTGATTTTGAAAAATTGAATATTAAAGAAACAACAAATTTTTTTGATTTTTTCTTTTGAAGAAACAATAACAATTAATTTATCTACTAGTAATAATATATTAAATCCATTTACAATCAACTGATAGTGATTTCACTTGGAATTAATTTAATACTGACATTTTCATGTGTGACAGACAGAATTCGTTCTAGATTTGTACGTTACTTATTTCAACAACTAAAAAGAAAATTTTAATTTAGATTTTTGGGAAGAAAATAACTTTTATTATACTTAATATTACAGTAAACCAATTTGAGTGGCAATCAATGGTTCAATTTTTGTGATTTTGAAAAACCAAATACTAAAGAAAACAATTTTTTGGGGGATTTTTTTTTCTTTTTGAAGAAACAATAACAATTATGTTATCTACGAGTAATAATGTACTAAATCTATTTGTAATCCACTGATAGCGATTTCACTTGGAATTAATTTAATACTGACATTTTCATGTGTGACAGATTTCGTTCTAGATTTGTACCTTACTTATTTCAACAACTAAAAAAAGAAATTTTTATAAAAAAGTTAGTATTAGATTTTCGGGAAATAAGATACTTTGTTATTTTTATATTAAATATTTCTGTAAATCAGTCATTTGCGTACAACCCCTCCAGTAAGGTACAAAGTACCTACGTGAGTTAAACAGATTTGGACACTGCTTAGAAAATGATGGTAAAACGAAGACAAAATAGTTTCGGTGCTCAAAAGCTGATAATGTCTAAAGTTTTTGCTGCTCGAATTTCGGTTTATTGTCTATATTTTCTTTTCCGCATTCTGTTTCTTTATTTTGTTCTATGGTCCGCCTTTCTCCCCTCATGTTATCATATTTGTTTTCACATTCATCGACAATCCCTCTCACTTCCCCTTCCCTGTAGAAGGCTAGTAGGAAAGTCGGGTCACGTGACCCCTCGTCCATTACTCTGGCATTCATTTCGACGAGTTCACTTTGCAGGGAGAGGGAAAGTATCAGCCTTGATACAACGGGCTTAGTTTTATACGTTATTGAAGATGAAGCGGGATAAAAACAAATTCGTTACACCGATTTCCGGTTTCGCGAATTAGATTTTCATTTTTTTTTCCAATAAAGTTTTTTACGATATCTTACGGATGTGATTTGCCTCCACCATTTTCTCCTCCGAAGATTTCAGCATCTGGATTGCTTCCCTTAATACATTGGATATCAGCGACCCTTTTCAAGTATTTTCAGGAATTGAACATTCTGTGATAGTCATTTTGTTTGAAAGAATCGGAAAACCTGATTTCGGATCAATGAATAATTCCTCGAAGAAGGAAGACTACGTGGCAATAAATTAAATGTTCCCAAAGTTTCTCTTTTTTTATATATATAGAAAAGAAAAGGGATTTTTTGTTTTGTTTTGTTTGGGCACTGTTTTTTGAACAAAAGCTAAATTATTTGTTGAGGCATTTAACAATTTGAAAATAAAACTTTTTTAATCTGGAGAGGTTGAAATGTTTAAAAAGCTGATAATTTTTTTCTTTCATTCTTCATTTTGAAAATTTTCAAATATAAAGAACTAATGTTTTTTAAAGCTATTCTTTTTATGAAATGTTGCTTTTTATTTGTTGTGCTTTGACCTGAAGTCAGTCATCTCTAAAACGGCAATTATACAGTATAAAGTTCCCCATGTTGATCCACAGAGAAGCTGATACATAGAACTCCAATTTTGCCACCACAATTTAGAACCAATACTCGTAGAAATGTCAGCGGGCTGATGGCCAATTGGCTATCGCTGTGGTCTTTAGTACTTTAGGCTTCAAGTTTGAGTTGGTGGTATGGATGTGTCTTAGTGGTTCAGAATCCACGTTAAACTGTAAGGTCCCGGTCTAATTATCTTAAAGTGTGCACAAAATTACTGTAGAGCGTCAAATCACGCCAAACCAAACCAAACCTATAGATACCATCTGTAGTTTCGTACCTGTCACCTTTATTCATAAAGCCAAGGTTTGGTTTGGTTTGTCGCTCTACGGCCATCTTGAGCACACGAGGGCTAAACAGACCGGGAGCTACAGTTTAAAGTAAAGCCAAGAAGTAGGATTTTTAGGTCTAAGGATATATCGTATAGGCATAGAATTGGGCACTTTTAGTTTTATTTTGCTCACCGAATTTCAAAACCAATGTTAATAGTTTGAAAACCCAATGCCAATACTACAATGCGCTCATAATTTCAGGTGATATATTTTTATCATATCAAGGCCATCTCTTTATATACTATGAATACTTTAAGTTAAGTTTATAAAAAAGTAATTCATTTTGCTATTATATTGGCAAAAATGACACTTTCTGCAAATATTTATACAACTTAGCAAGGGTAAATGCTCATCCAACGAAAATTCTCGGGTCTCGTATTAAAAGTATTTATAAAATATTTTTTCTTATTTTTCTCGTGTTCTTAAATTAACTCTTTGAGCTCACTTTGTTATTAGCTTCATTTTAAGGTAAAAAAATAAACTTTTTAACCTGAAGAAGTGGAAATATTTCCAAAGAAAAGGTTTATTTATCTTTTCCATTTGGAATTCCTTCAAAAGAAAAATATCAGAATTTTTTTAATTCTTCTTCTTATAATACAGAAATATTAATATTTTACAAAAATTAACATATGACCTCCACTAGGTTGTTAAGTTTTATAATGTAGAAACATAAATGCAAAAAAATCTTTTGTTTGAGAATTAGAATTTGCAACTCTCAAAATGTGACTAAAAAAGATTAGCAATTTCAAATACTAAATTTACTTATTATCACTTAAATTAAATTTTACAGTAATTTGCAATCACGTTACCATTCATATTGTCACAAAAATTATTTTTTTAATTTTAGAAACTAAATATTCTCTTGCATATTACTGCAGATCAATAAATTAACTTAATAAAATTTTGAAATTACCACTAATATATATTTTATTACTTAAATTTTTAGTACTTATATTTAAATAATATTATAATGATACATTATATCATTATCCATTGATTTTAAATTTTATGAAAACAATATTTGAAAAAAGCTCTTATTGTGTGTTTTGTTAAAGAAAAATTAAAATTAAAAAACCTTAATGAAACACTGATCCACTTTTTTTTTTTTAACTGTAGTCACTTTAATCTTTAATAAATAAACTCTCAAATTTGTACATTTAAGTAATAATTTACGACTTGTGTTGTTAATTCTATAATGCCTAAAGAAATTTAAGCATTATAGAATTACTTTTGCCACTTCTACTATTATTAGAATTAGTTCGTTGAAACGCTTCTATACTATTATAAGGACATGATATTTTAGGAATAAATATTATGGATCGTAATACTCTTAACTTTGATAAATTGAAAGAGAGGGAACAAAGAAAGAGGGGAAAATTTAAAATTGCTCAAGATTTAAAAAAGCTATTCGGAAATTTTGTGATAGTTTTACATCATTTTCATTTTAAATTGAGCTTATTCACTTGCGTGGAATATTAAAAAAATCGAATAAGA
Source organism: Caerostris extrusa (assembly GCA_021605095.1). Lineage (NCBI taxonomy): Eukaryota > Metazoa > Arthropoda > Arachnida > Araneae > Araneidae > Caerostris > Caerostris extrusa. The sequence continues at coordinate 33,889 of BPLR01014890.1, read as the reverse complement.
CAGAATTAGAGAAAAATGTCATAGAGCCATTCGTTACCAAAATAAATCAATTTAAATTTATTCTTACGATGGAATTCGTTGTGAATACATTTGATATCAATATAACCTTCAATAAAATTGAGTCGTTGTGAATACATTTGATATTAATATAACCTTCAATAAAATTTGAGTCGTTGTGAATACATTTGATATTAATATAACCTTCAATAAAATTTGAGTCGTTGTGAATACATTTGATATTAATATAACCTTCAATAAAATTTGAGTCGTTGTGAATACATTTGATATTATTATAACCTTCAATAAAATTTGAGTCGTTGTGAATACATTTGATATTAATATAACCTTCAATAAAATTTGAGTCGTTGTGAATACATTTGATATTAATATAACCTTCAATAAAATTTGAGTCGTTGTGAATACATTTGATATTAATATAACCTTTAATAAAATTATATTGCGTTAATTTATTTTAAAGAAAGTTTATATTGTCTTTAAATGAATCTGAACAGTTTTCAATAGATAAAGTAGAGTTGATGATTTATGCCTTAATCACAATAATATGTCAGTAGTGTTTCATAAACTTCATAAATCGTTCCAAAGTTCAAATAAAAGATTTACTGGCTGTCAGTTTGGAAACAATATCAATTTTAAGCATTAACAGAGCGAATTATCTAAACAGTTACGCATACACAAAATAAAATAAAACTTTGCATCTTTTTTTATTTTCTTCTTTTGATCATTGTTTTCTTATTTTTATCAACAGAAATGCCACATAGTTTTGAAACAATTTTTTTATACTTTCAGCAACTAGAGTAATATATTCTTTGTGACACACAGACAAAAAAAAAAAATTAATAAAAATCGGAGATAAGTCAAACAAGCTTAAGAAATATATTCAAAGTGTTGTATTTTAATGAAGAAAAACTTATTCGCAGAAGCAATATTCGTCGTATAAAAAAACTACTGAATAATAAGCCTCAAAAAACTTTGTCCCTTGGTAAATATATCTTATTCAGTTAACCGGGAAGCAACAAAAGAAAAGGTACGGCACATTAACCACATTTTACAGTAGGATTGTTTCATAGTCATGGTAGGATATGCATGAAAGCGGACCGGCGTTGCTCCTTCAGCGCCACAGGATACTCCTATGAATAAAAAAACTTCTCTGAGATCAATAAGTATTTATTACAATGCTTTGAAGATAAACTTATCTTCAACATTTTATAGGTATCCGGAGAGAATAATTGAGCAAACTGCGTCTCGAAGATTAAATAATACTAAAGAATATCTATTGTCGAGAAGTTCAAAATCTTTAAAAACATACTGTTTTTTAGTGAATTTTCTTGTGCTTAGAGAAATGACGTAAAATTACTTGCAGCATTGATATATGATGGTAAAATAAATGAAGCTAAAAAAATAAATGGAAAGTTATTTTAAAAAGCAATAATTTTTTTTGCACTCCTTTTGATTAAGAATCTTAATTTATGAACATAGTAAGTTATCGGTATGAGCTGAATTGTGAAAATATTGTTGAATTGAATTTCAACATTTCAGCACTTTCATAATCAGCATTTGAATTCATTATTCAGCTGACATTTTTATTACGATAATGGGACTATTACGGGGATCCCTATAAGTGTGAAAGTATAATGCTTTCTGAAAGATGATCAGAGCATGCTGTCTCGGATTTGTGTGTTGTTTAAGAGAAAACATAGAAAATGTTCTCTATTCAGTGCAAGGTGAAGCGAGTCACGAGAATCTATTTTTCAAGTAATGTCTTGAATGCACCCTACCAACAAAAATCGAATACGAGTCACCCCCATACCCAATGGCCGAATTTCTAGTGCTCTGACGCTCGGCGCCACGGGTTTCGAGTTGGGGTCCCAGCGGTGCCATGGTTGTTTTTAGTGGTACGTAATCCACTTTAAGCCCGTAGGTTCCGGTCTAAGTAGGATTGTACATAAGTTACAGTAGGATTGTTTCATCGTCATGGTAGGATATGCATGAAAGCGGAACGGCGTTGCTCCTTCAGCGCCACAGGATACTCCTATGAATAAAAAACTTCTTTGAGATCAATAAGTATTTATTACAATGCTTTGAAGATAAACTTATCTCCAACATTTTATAGGTATCCAGAGAGAATAATTGAGCAAACTGCGTCTCGAAGATTAAATAATACTAAAAAGAATATCTATTGTCGAGAAGTTCAGCGAATCTTTTAAAAATACTGTTTTTAACATTTTTGTGCTTAGAGAAATGACGTAAAATTGGTAAGAAATAGTTTCCGCAATGATATATGATGGTAAAATAAATTAAACTAAAAATTAATGGAAAGTTTTTTTTCTTTTTTAAGTAAAAAGCAGAAGTTTTTTTACTGCTTTGATTAAGAATCTAATTTGTGAACATAATAAGTTATCAGTATTTGAGAAAAACATCGTTGAATTGAATTCAAAATAACATGGATTTTTTTTATGAATCTTTTTGACATGGGCAACCCCCACCATGTTGCTGTTGCATCAATAAAGAAGAAGAAGAAGAAGTATATCCAATACACGCAACCAGCAAAAATCGAATACCATACGCGAATTCTGCATGTTATCATGCGGTTAATTTGTGAATATAGTAAATTTTCAGTATGAGATGATGTATGCATGTTATCATGTGGTTCAATTTGTGAACATAGTAAGTTATTAGTATGAGATGAATTGCGAAAAGATATTGTTGAATTGAATTTCAAAATATTTTTTTCAAAATCTCAGCACTTGAATTCATTATTTTATTTGCCAATTTTATTACGACAATGGGTCTAATACGAGAATACGTATAAGTGCGAAAGTATAATGCTTTCTGAAAGATGCTCAGAGTACGCTGCACGGAATTTGTGTGTCGTATAAGAGAAAACATAGAAAATTTTCTCTATTCAGTCCAAACTGAAGAGACACTCTTGTGTGGACACCACAGGTTCTATTTTTTTTTTCGAAGTAGTATCTTTAAAACGATCTAACTATTTGATGGGCAATTGGCTAGTGCTCTGGCTTTTGATACCACAGGCTTTAGGTTCGCATCCTGGCGATGGCATGGCGTTTGTTAGTGGTTCGGAATCTACATTAAATTGTAGGTCCCAGTCAAATTAGCCAGAAGTGTGCACAAAATGAGCGTAGAGCGACAAACCAAACCAAATCGGAACACGCGACTAGTAAAAATCGAATACTCGTTTTTCCCATACGCTAATTTTGCATGCTATCATTGGTTACTTGCAGGATTGAATTTCAAATTATGAAAGTCATAAATTATAAACACTTTCAGTTGTATCTTCATTGGAAACAATTATTATCAATTCCTTTCAATGAGATTTAACGCTAAACATAATTTGCTTTAAAACCTGGAATATGCATCAAATAAACAATAGCTTAACAGATCTTTAAGTAGAATAATATTTCAAGATTAAAATGAACATCGCGAAATAAATATATATATTTCATAATAGAGATATTTAGCTACATAATGTTTTCACGGCTTATGAAATTATAAACGATTTTAATTCCAACACAAATGTTTCATATTAATAGAAGCATCTTGAAATATGCTGCAAAAATTAAATATTCTAAAGATCCCTAAATAATTAAATGGAAACCCATTCAGTAATCCTTTAATAAATATGAATATTCCGTCTATTAATAAATAACTATGTTAAATGAAAGATGTATTTATGATCATTTGAAACTTTACTCGCATATCTATTTATCTGCTGCTAGTACAGCAAATAAATTCAACATAATAATTTTTTTTCCCTTTTTTTATGTAGACGTTAATGTGTAATTTCTGCAAAAGTGACATCAAATATGATTAAATTTTTAATAAAATGAAATCTAAATTACAAAGAGATTAGAATTAATTCTGAATTAAATTTCCGTTTAAGTAAGGTAAAAATTCATTCATAATTCAGCAATTTTTAAAAATTAAAATGGCAGCATTTATGCATCAATAGATTAATATTCATGGTATTGAAAGCATTTTATTGTGGTATTATTAATATAATTCATTTGATGCATATTTTTTTTCTGCAAAATTCTTTACTTTTCATATTTGATCAGCAAAACGAAAGTTTAAATTAAACATTTCCAAACATTTAAAAATTAATGTACCTAAAACGATTTTCCCCAGAGGTATATTATTTTTATGAATCATGGATACATATATAAAGAAAATGAAAGCAGTCTGTGCAATTGCTTTTCATGAAATGATTTCCAAATATTTATTTTAATACAAATCTTCTGTTAAAAAGTAAAGTCACGATTAACTATTTAAAACATATTAACTATTTTCTCATTTGATAATTTTTTTAAATAGTTAATCATGACTTCCTTTTTAACAGAAGATTTGTATTGAAATAAACATTGGATTATGAGAGTAAATACTTGTGCAATTGTATTTAATGAAATAATTTCAAAGTTGCTTTCATTTTCTATATATATGTATCTATGATTTATAAAAATAGTATACCTTTGGCGAAAATCATTTCAGGTATATAACTATATATATATAACTTTTTATATATATAACTTTTCATTATTCATTATTTCATTATTTTCATTTTTAATATATATATATATATATAACTTTTCATGCAATTGATTCATGAGCATTCTATGGGTTTGTTTTATTTCTTATCCTACTTGGTCGACAGCCTCATGTAGACCAAATCTATGAATCCGTGTGTTCTAGGGGGCGGGGGTGATAACTTCTGTTGTGATGGAGCGCCAGTAGGTAGAATTCTGGCATGGCACCATGTCGCTGAAGAAACAGGGGCAGTGTCTTCCAGGAGGACTTGTATTAGGGGTAACTACACCGTATTTGTATATAGGACAAGTCCCGGAAAACTCCCACCAGGTAGTCCGACTATCGACGCAAGATACTGAACATCACAAATACAATCGAGTCTTCTCTTTTTTTGAAGCAGTGTCTACAACAAAGCCGCCGGCTCTGATGCTAACCTCAACCCTAATGCTCACCAGCGGCGCGGGTTGACACTGAATCACAAGTCGGGTAATCTTCTATTTAAGGAGAATCATGATTAAAGATATAAAACAGAATTTCCAAATGGATTATTTAAATAATAATTGCTACAATATATATCAATATGTTTAACTTTATAACACATTCCATTTGATTTATTTGTAAAAAATCACTAAATTCCGGTAACTTTGCAATTTTTAAGAAAGGTAATTATTAAACCCATCAAAGAGGCTAATAGTAAAAAAGCTGAATCATTCCTTATGAAGAAGCAAGTCAGTTTTGACCTTATTAACTATCATTCACAGCTTAATCTATTAAAACAGTGCGTCAAATTTAACAGCCTGACTATAAAATCACATCATTCACGAACTTTATTCTCATAGTCCAATATTGATTTAACTACAAATATTCTATTTAATGAAAAATCACGTTAAAATATTTAAAAATAAGCTATAAAATGAGGAACTTATCTCATTTCATTTCACTTTACAATAATTACATATATTATGTCTTTTAAATATTCATCAAATTCGGGTTACTTTACAATTTTTAAGAAAGCTAATTATTAAACCCATTGAGACTAATAGTAAAAAAGCAAAAGCATGCCGTGTCAAGAAGTGGAGATCTTATTAACCACCATTCCGAGCGCACACGAATAATCCAGCACGTCAAAGTCGAACTGTGGGACCCCATCATTCTCCTTTAAGTAGACTCGTGCCGGAAAAAGTCCGGAATACGTGCTTAACCAGGTCTCGGGTCTAATTTAATGACCCCGGCCCAGGAGAGTGGACAATGAACGGATCTCATTAGCCAATTGGAGCCATTGCAGGAAGTGCTGGCTCGATTCATGGCCAGGAACGGATTATCTTTCTCGTGCTTTGGAGCTCTTAGCTCACACAGAAGGAAGGGAAATAATTATGAAAAACTTATTCACATAGACTTGTTCTTTCAGCTTGTTCAGATTAGTATGGGATTTTATTTTTTTACTCGATTAGTAAATGCTCGCATGCAATTATTTTTGATTTGGAAGAAATGTTAATATTGTCTACTTTTGTAAATCATAAAATTTTTTAATCAGTTTATGTTGGATTACAGATCGTCTTTCATGTCATGGCGAGGTTCAATCTCTGTGCTTATTGCCATTAATATAGGATTTTATCTCTTTACTAAAGTATTGTGATTAGTAGAAGTTTGCATGCAATTATTTTTTGATTTTTAATAAATGTTAATATTATCTACTTTTCAAAGTATTTAAAAATACAAGATTTTTTAATCACTTTATATTGGAATTTTTTTTTCCCATTTTAGATCGCGGTGAGACTCACTTTCTGAGCTTGTTGAGATTCTTGTAGGATTTTATTTTTACTCGATTAGTAAAGATTCTCATGCAATTATTTTTTGATTTTGAAGAAATATTAATACTATCTACTTTTGTGAATCATAAAATTTTTTAATCAGTTTATGTTGGATTATAGATCGCATTTCAGATAGCGGTGAGGTTCAATCTCTGAGCTTGTTGAGATTCATTTAGGGATTTAATTTTTACTCGATTAGTAAGAGTTCGAATGCAATTATTTTTTTTTATTTTGAAGAAATGTTAATATTATATACTTAACAAAGGTTAAAAACACAAGATTTGTTAATCAATTTATGTTGAAATATAGATTGCATTTCAGATAGCGAGGAAGCTCACTCTCTAAGCTTGATGAGATTCATATAGATTTTTATTTTTTACTCGATTAGCAAAAGTTCGCATGTAATTATTTTTGATTTCGAATAAATGTTAATATTATCTACTTTTCAGAGGAGTAAAATACTATTTTTAATCAATTTATATTATAATACAGATCGCATTTCAGGTCGGGGTGAGGGTCAATCTCTGAGCTTCATGAGATTCATGTAGGATTTTATTTTTTACTCGATTAGTGAAAGTTCGAATGCAATTATTTTTTTTTATTTTGAAGAAATGCTAATGTTATCCACTTTTCAAAGGATTAAAGTACAACTTTTTAATCAATTTATATTGTAATACAGATCGCATTTCAGGTCACAGTGCTCACTTTCTAAGCTTCATGAGATTCATGTAGGATTTTATTTTTTACTCGATTAGTAAAAGTTCGCATGCAGTTAATTTTTATTTTGAAGAAATGTTAATGTTACCTACTTTTCAAAGGAATAAAGTACAAATTTCTTAAATCAGTTTATGTTGAAATATATATCGTATTTTATGCTGTGGTGAGGCGCTCACTCTCTGAACTTGTTCAGATTCATGTAGGCTTTTATTTTTTACTCGATTAATAAAAGTTCGCTTTCAATTATCTTTGACTTAGAAGAAATCTTAATAATATCTATTTTTCAAAGGATTAAAATACAAAATTTTTAATCAATTTATATTGTAATACAGATAGCATTTCAGGCCGCTGTGAGGCTTTCCTTCTGAGCTTATTGAGATACACGTAGGATTTTTTTTTTTTTTTTTTTTTTACTCGATTAGTGAAAGTTCGCATGTAATTATTTTTGATTCTGAATGAATTTTAACACAATTTATTTTTTCAAAGGACTAAAATATTAAAACTATTCTGTTTAATTACTGATTTAATAGAATAAAACGATGATTTTCATTGATCATTCTGCTTTATAAAAATATAAAACTTTTTCATAATGTTAAAATGCTGGGGTTTTTTATATTTATTTCTGTGGAAATATATTTTGGCAAACCATAATAAGCATTGTCCCTCTCGTATGAAATGCTTTTTCTGTAGAGAATGTCCTGAATATTATTAATATCAAACTATTAATATCATAAAATGATTTATAATCTGATAACAAAGTATATATTACTATCAATTATAATACGAATATCAAAATATTAATACTATCCATTTCTTCAGAGAATTAAAAATTTAAAATATTTTTTCTGAACAGTATAGAATGAAAGACTAACTCTCATATAGAATACTGCTTCGAAGAAATATTAATAGTAATAACTTTTTTCAGATGATTGAAAAAAGCTTTTTTAAGTAATTTTCTGTTGAAATGGAACATAATGGACTGTTGATTTTCATAGAAGAATACTGCTTCAAAAAAAATTTTAATATTATCCATTTTACAAACAAGACAAAAATGTTTTTTCAAAATAGATTTCTGTAAAAATAGATTTTACAGAATGAATTGCTGATTCTCATTGAAAATACTTCTTCAAAGAAAAATTAATACAACTAATTTTTCAGTTGGTTAAAAAAATAGAATTTAAAAAAATATTTTCTGTTGAAATACATTTTATAGAATGAAACTCTGATTCTCATAGAAAACACTGCTTCGAATAAATATTAATACTAGCCATCTTTCAGCTGGATTAAAGTATAGTTTTTAAAATATTTTCTTATGAAATAGATTTCACAGAACGAAACATTGCTTCTTATGCTTTGAGAATCATTAGATCACGTAGAATAAAAAACGCTGCTGTGCTCAAAGGGAAATAATTTTCGAAGACGTCTTTCCAGATTGCAGAGGTTCTTTTTCTAAGCTTGTTAAGATATTTCTAGGCAATTTTTTTCACAGAATTAATATAAGTTTAGTGCAATTATTTTTCATTTGAAGTGTTGTTAATATTAATTTTTCTAACCATTAAAATAAAATTCTTCCTTAAAAACTATTTCTATTTTTGAAAATGATTTTCTGAATTAAAATGAGATTTTTAATAAAATATTTTATGAATTTATAAAAATTTAAAATTTCGAAAATATTTTATGTAATTAATTTATCCACCATAGGGCTGTTGCGCCAATGAAAAAACGTCCCATTTTTGGGGCCTGATGTCCTAGTGACTAGCGCTCTCTGCCACATGTTTCGGGTTCGAGTCCCGGCTGTGTCATGGATGATGGCATTGGGCGTAGTACTACTGCAACTACACGATATCACTGTGCCTAGAGCTGAGTTGCCTCTATGCAGAATGATGTGGGAGTGATGTCTGACTAGGCTCTTACAGTCATGAGACCGGGACCTACGACGTAAAGAGAATTCCAAACCACTACAAACTTCCATGGCCCCGCCGTAATTGAACCCGAAACCTCTTGTACAAAGCGCCGGGGCGCTAGCCACGCGGCCATCAGGTCTCTTGGGCGTAGGACTGACAACTCTAACTCGTAAAAAAAACCCATCTCTCTCGAAATCTGCCTATAGGCAGACGGCCTTGGCCCACCATGGGGCTGTTGCGCCTATGATGATGAATTTATCCTTTATCTGTTGTGTAATTTTCAGGCATTGTCATTTGTTTTCGCAATTTTAACGCAAACCAACCACTAATGTTTTAAACATTCAATGGTAGAAAATGAATAGAAGCATGCATATATATTAACATTTTTTATCTGAATTTTTATGTATTAGATTTGAGAATAAATACATAGGAACTTGTTCACTTTGAAAATTGCACACATTTATGTATAATTATAAAAATGATTTAAACTTTATAAAACTTATAAAAATAAATACCATATTATACTATACTAATTTATTAACCAGAGTTTAAATAAAAGTATCTTTTCAATTTTAGGATTTTATGGAGAAATAGAAAAAAATAAACTTCATTTTACAACTTTATGTAATTTAAAACTCCTAAAATTACTTTTTTTCGATTTTTCAATTAAGGTAACCTTTATTCAGAAATGGTTAATGGATGTTTTTTTTTTTTTTTAAATATAAAGAACATGTAGTTAATGTATAATTTATATCTTCATTTAAATTTTTCAAAAGTAATCTTCCTTAAATACGAAATGTTTAACAATGATATATTATTAACGAAACTTAACTGCAAAAAGTTAATGGAAAGTAAACACGTAAAATTAAAATTTAATAGCAGCATACGCAGAAATTATATAAAAACGCTTATACGATATTCTAGCAAGTTAATTTAAATAAAAAAATTCAAACTTCCCATTACAGTCTACTTATAAATTTACTAAAAAACAAAATATTCCAAATTAGTTACGATTGAAAACGAGATAATTATACTCAACAAATTAAAAATGTAGAACCTTTTAGAAATAACTCTTTTTAATGCTGCTTTTTAATCAAGTTTTTCAAATACCGAGTGAAAAATTTTGGACTTCTAAGTTTAATCCTTTAAAAATCATTAGTACATATTTTCTTTTAAGCAAATACACCATATTTGAAATCATGTATTCAGTTATGATAAGGATAATAATTTCTAAGGATGATAATGATTCAAAACGAAGTCATAATTTTAAATATATATTGGAGAATGTAAGTTTATGTACAGAAATAGAAATATTAATTAAGTGATTTTAAAAATCTAAAATTCAATACATAAATATTTTAAGTAAAATAAAAACTTGTTTGCTAAAATATATAACATATTTTTGTTGTAAATAAATGTAACATAGATTTATAAATGTAACTGAATTATTTAATAAGTTACTATAAAAATATGGAGCAATATTATCGGAATACATTGAAAAAGTTACAACTGAAATTAATTCACATACAATTATTACTAAGGATTACACGAAGGAAAAAAAGTTAAGAGTCCAACGTATCCAAATTTATAATATTTTAATTTTTTGTTTTCAAAAATAATATAAATACTTTCCTTCAATCCACAAATGTTTATTTTACTTACTTTAAAGTTTTTATTTTACTTAAATACATAAATATTTTTAAGTAAAATCAAAATTGTTTGCTAAAATATATAACATATTTTGTTGTAACTAAATGTAACCTACATTTATAAACGTATCCGAATTATTTAATAAATGTACAGACGATATTATAAAAAAAATAATGGAACAATACTATGGGAATACATTGAAAAAAGTTGCAATTGAAATTAATTCACCTACAATTATTATTAGGATTTACACAAAGTGGAAAAAAATTTTGTGTTACTTTAAGTTAATAGAGCTAAAAGGCATCAAAATTATCCAAATTTATAATGTTATAATTTTTTGTTTCAAAAATAATATAAACAGTTTTCTTCAATACACATCAAATGCATTGATCCTAAGCGTAAATATATAATTTCTTTTTCTCTAAAAATTTCAGAATTTTTGTATTATATATCGTTAAAAAAAAGCAACTTCAATCGATTTTTATAAGAAAGATTCATGGGCATTATTCCAAAACTCTAATAATTTTCTTTATGAACGAAATGTTGACTTCCTATTAACATACTTTAAAAGAAAATTAGGGTATATGATGCTCTTCAGACTCAATCATCAATTTAAAGACTGAAGTTAGTATTTTTTTTAACCAATCTTTTTTGTTTTTGCCACGATTAATAAATTTATTCAGGTAGATTTTCTATTTATATATTACATCTCACTCAAATTAGATGCAATCTTTAAATACTGCCTTTTTCAGAGAATGTAAAATATCAAACATCACGCACTGACAGATTTGTATTGGTTTATAATTCACCATTGAAAAATAAAAATATTAATCAAATTTTTCTATGGATTGAGAGAACCTATTATTTCATATAAGGTATACAAAATTATCTCTAGATTTAATTTCACTTGTACCTGCTTCATAGTTTATGTCCTTGTAGCCCAGTAATACAGCGAGATTGTATCGTGCTCGGCTATTGAAGATGAGAGCACATTCTGTTAGCGTTAAATTCCTACTGATTATCTTGTTATATCATGATCACTCATTTGAAAAAAATGAGTAAAAATCAGTAAAATTGTGACAGTGCCTAGCGTTGACAGTACAGTCTGACAAACTGGTTTGAATTTCCCACATTTTTCAATACAATTAGCAAATACAAGGAAGCCTTTCCTGAAAGTAATCCCTTCTCTATCTACCGAGCATCAAAGTTAATCCATTAAAGTGATACTGTCCATCAAAAGAAGCAATAAGCTTAGATGGCTCATAGGTCAACATGAAGAATTGTTAGGAGACTCCCTTTAAGAAAAAAAGAATTTTACTTTCAATACTATATGTCTGAAATATCCTTATCAAATACTTTTAAATTTCTGTAAATATAACTGCTATGGTTTGTTTGATTAAGACAAGCAATAACCAAAAGGTATACATATTTTACAATTAATATATTCATAAAAATATTGTCTTCCTATTCATAGGTTAACATGAAGAATAGTTAGGAGACTCCGCTTTGTAAAAAAAAAAAAAGAAATCTTCTGAAGTTTATTTATCAAATGCTTTTAAATTTCTATAAATATAACTCATATGGTTTTGTTTAAAGACAAGCATTAAGCAAAACAAAATATACATATTTTACAAATAAGTCATTCATATTTTACATTTAATATGTCCATAAAAATATTGTCTTCCTATTACCTTCCTAAGAACTGTTCGAAGGAAATATCCTGATACAAATTCAGTGAGAAAAAGTACTGATAAACTATTTATTCTAAAATAAATAAAAAAATTCCGAAGAAAACTAACAGAAATGTTAAACTCTTTATATCCATTAAAGATTTTTCAAATACCCCATTACTAACTGGTTATAGAGTAAGAGACATTGACAAAACGATTTTCGATATTTTTTGGGATCGTGTTATCTTTCCTGTAAAAAGAAAGAACTATTTGCAGGGTTCAAATGGATTTTCAGGATTTGAAAACGATATTTGTTAGGAAATTTCAGTTGTAGAACAGTTTTTTTTTTTTTTTTTACTAATGAAAAATTTTAAGCTCTGCTGTAGTTACTAGAATGTCCTCTTTATATTTATAAGTAAATTATTTATTTTGGATCTGCAAATTTTTTAAAACACTGGTTTAAATGCATTGTGTTAATTAACGATATCATTGCAAAGTATATTGAAATAATTACTATGAATGTTTCTCCTAAGAATTGTTTTTGAAATCGTTCAGGAAATCACCTCCACTTTTTAGATTTTATAATAATAGAAATTATAATATAAAATTTTTTTTTAAATATGTAATTTTATAATTTAAAGAATAATCAGTTTCGCAATGGGTACAGATTTTAATAACTATTGCTTAACATAATTTTTTATATCTACATTCTTTTTGAATATAAGTTCAAAAAGTTAAGAAATACTTTTAGATCTTTATTAAACTCTAAAATAAGCTAATGCTATCGAAAATTGATCCTTTAATAGATCTCTTTAATGCCAAGATTCAATTATTTTTAAGAGATAATGCATATTTTAAACAATCCAGGATTGTTTTATAAAGCATATTTACAATGTTATCCAAGGTCCTCTTAGTATATTGTTACGTTATTGGGGAATTTCAAATGTTTCATTTTGCATGCTATTATAATCTCGGCCTAGGGGCCTGATGGCCGAATGGCTAGCGCTCTGGCGTTCAGTACCACAGGTATCGGGTTCTAATCCCGGCTTTGCCCATGGGTGTTGTAGTGGTTCGGAATCCACTTTAAACCGTAGGTCCCGGTCCTAATAGGATCGTAGAGCGTTGCGGGGTCATCGCAACTCCGCGTTCGTGGCTTATCTTCAAGTTACACGCGCCCCTGGGTAATGCAAAGTGAGTAACATCGGTGCAGCCCTTATGGCGAAGATCGCAGTCTATTTGCCAGCTGCATTAGAAGAAAAAAATAATCTTGAAGCGTGGTTATGATTTTATATTTAAATTTAAAATATAAAAGAGTGTAAATTTCTCATTTCAATAAAAACACCATGATAAAAATTTTTTGTTAAACATTATTATTGAAAAAACTATAACTTATGCTATATTTTATTTGTAATTTTTATTCTTAAATTGAAAAATTAAAACCAAATCTTACTTCAGATAATTTTGTTTTCAAATTGGTGAAATTATTTTAAACTACCTTCATCAGTGATTGCTGATACAATGTATCTTTGTATAGTTTTTTTCTCTATATTCTTGTTTTTTAATAAAAGTTTATTAATTATCTGAAAAGTATTCCTTAACTTTTCGAACTCTATTAAAAGATAATGCTATCGTAAATTAATCCTTTAATAGACCATTTTAATGCCATGGATTCAATTATTTTCAAGAGACAATGTATATTTTAAACAATGCAGGATTATTTTATAAAGCATATTTAATATCTTATATTCCAAGGTTCTCTTCGTATATTGTTGCGTTATTGAGAAACTTCAGTTGTTTTATTTTACATATTATTATACTCTCGTTCTTGAAGCACAGTTCTGATTTTTATTTTAAATCTAAAATATAATCACTTACATTACTTAAACCATTAAAAGAACATCAAATAAAAATAATTTTTTAATAAACATTATTATTGAAAAAAGATTATAACTTTATACAGAATATATATTTTATTTGTAATAGAAGAAGCATATTTAATATCCTATGTTCCAAGGTCCTCTTTGTATATTATTACGTTATTGGGAAACTTCAATTGTTTCATTTTATATACTATTATAACCTCTTTCTTGAAGCTCAGTTAAGATTTTATATTTAAATCCAAAATATAAAGAGCTTTCATTACTTATTCCAATAAAAAAATGCCATGATGAAAATTATTTTTTTAAAACATTTTTATTGAAAAAATTGTACCTTAATATAGAATATATATTTTATTTGTAGTTATGTTCATAAATTAAATAATTAAATACAAATCTTACTTCAGATTACTAATTCTGTTTTTCAAAATTGGAGTAATTCTTTTAAGCTATCTTTATCAGTAATGGCTGAGGCAGACTATTGTCAGATTTTGTGTAATTTTATACTTTTCTCAAGAGATTAAAATTTTAAAATCGGCTAATTTATTTATTCTGACAGCAACTTATCCAAAAACAGTTTTTTTAAGCCTTCTCCTTATTCACAATTTTCCATTATAGAGAATCTTTATAATTATAAAAATCATAGAGGATAATTTTATTATATGTTTCATAAAACTATTGAGATAAATTTATAATAAAAAATTGAGTGAATTTATAACTAAATATAGAAAATATTTTCTTTCTTATTTGCATTTATGAACTGAATAGAAAATAAGTTTTTTTCTTTCAGAAACAGTATTTCATTGCAACTATCTTCATCAACAACTGTTGCAACAATGCATTTTGCCAGATTCTATATAATCTTGTACTATTCTAAAACATTCATAGTCTCGACAATTTCCAAATTTATTCATACCTGACAACAACTTATCCTTTTTTTTTTTTTTTTTTCTACATCAAACTAGCGATATCCGCCATAAGAACTCTAGCAGCCCAATAAAATTTAGCCTTGGTAAAGTTATCAAAGTTAAAAGTCTTAAAATCAAGTGCAGTGCATGCTGTCAAATGTAAAAAGTCCATGGCTTCATCTGACGAGCACAGATGACAGACATAACTAGTAGTTACACCAATGCGGTGTAAGTGTTTATTAAGAAAATCGGAGAGAGTCGGAAATTTGCTGTAAAAAATGCAAGGGACAAGTTCATTGGGATGGGTGATGAAACAAGTATATACAACAAAATCCAAAAATGGTTTTCTCAAGCCTTCTCCTTATTCACAATTTTCCATTACAATGAATCTATACGATTATAAAATCATAGAGAATAATTTTACTACATACTTAATAATATTATGGAGATGAATTTATGAGTTTATAAATAAATCTAGAAAGTATTTTATTTCTTATTCGCATTTCTGAGCTGAATAGCAAACAAGTTTTTTTCTTTCCAAAAACAGTTGTTTCATTGCAACTCTCTCCATCAATGAATTTTGCAACAACGCAAGATATTATATAATCTTGTACTGTTCCAAAACATTCATAGTCTCGACACTTTCCAAATTCATTCATAGTCTTGACACTTTCCAAATTCATTCATTCCTGATAACAACTTATCCAAAAACAGTTTTTTCAAGTCTTGTCTTTATGTTCCATTACGATGAATCTTTACTATTATAAAACCAATGAGAATAATTTTACTACTTAATTAATAATATTATTGAGATTAATTTATTATAAACAAATTTAATGGCTTTATAACTAAATATAGGAAGTATTTTCTTATCCGTCTTTTTGAACAGAATAGCAAATAAGTTTTTTTTCTTCCAGAAACATTATCTCATTGCAACTATTTTCACCAATGACTGTTGCAACAATGCATTTTTGTGAGATTCTATATAGTCTTGTACTATTCCAAAACATTCATAGTGTCGACACTTTCCAAATTTATTCATTCCTGACAACAGCAAGCCTTCGAAAAACAGTTTTTTCCTCTCAAGTCTTCTCTCATTTCCAATACAAATTCCTTTAGAAAGGATCCTTGCGATTGTTTCATTAAAATTAAGCAAGGAAGCAGCTCGCTAATAATCAGTTCTCTTAACTCGAACAGCTCTCGTTTTGTACTCCGATTTTAAGGAGTTAATCTTGTTAACAAGGCTAACTGTCTTCCAATTTTCGGTGTCTTCAACTGAAAACATTTTCTGAAGGGAACTCTATTTGATCAAGACAGCATCCTCTCTTCAAAGGACATGCTACATCCGCTCCTCCATTTGCATACTCACAATGGATTACAAAAGAAAGGACGCGCATTATAAGGAACGAAAAGAATAATCTTGTTTCTTTAGTCTCTGAGAAATTTGGAGCCCGCCATTTTCGCTGACATCAACAAACCCTTTCATATCTGGGAAGGACACATAGTCCTTACAAGAAGATACATTCTTCTTGCTGACTCGGTGCTTTTCAAAAGCGGAACACTCCAAGATCAAAATGATATTCACAAGGTGAAAACGGCTTACTTTCGGGCTGCATTATTTAAAAAGTAAAACTTTCCTGCCACTCGTCATAAAAGATGCTTTCTTTTACTCATTTTAATGAATCGCTTCTTACCTTATGTTAACATACATTTCTAAATTATGCGGGCATTATTGTTTCTTGTACAATTCTAATTCTCCTATTATTTGCCATTAAAACTATTATATAAAAAAAAGGATAAAATATATATGTTACAAATTGTTTTTCGTAAGTTTTTAAAAGACGAATTATCTGATTGAAAAAAAAAATCTAGATTATTTAAATAAAGTTTAATTTTAATTAACATAATTTTAATGGCCATATTTATATATAATTGTAATATGTATTCTATATGTATCTATGTGTACATCTGTAATTGTATTTGTATATAATTGTAATCTAAAAAAGCTAAATTAAATTATGTAAACTGTACTATAATTTTTGTAAACATCTATTGTAATTTGTACAATGTTTTCCTCGGATATTTCGTCTCTATATATATAATTAAGACAATTTATAATGGTTAATATTGAAAAAATATATTTCAGTAATGTAATTAATAATTATTATCGTACCTAATATAAATAATATATATATATATATATATATATAGTTCTTCAACATGGTTTTGATTATTTATGTAAATGTTGTTTGTTTAAGTTGTTTACTGAAATTAAATTATAACATAATTATCTGAATCATTTCAATCTTAAATATTACGAATTGTCTTACTTAATTATGTGTAGAGCGAAATATCTTAGGAAAACATTCTACTACATTACAAAAGAGTTTTACAAACGTTATAGTGCAGTTTACATAATTCAATTTAGTTTTGTTTTACAGATTGCAATTTTTAATCGATTTAGCAAATTAATAATTGAAATCTTTTTTTCAATGATTTACTCCATAAAATTTCATTTCATGTATTGGAATTGCACGGCATCTGTGTTCATGCAACACAATACAACATAACGCAAATTGAAATGATTTAAATGACCAAAAGTTAGCAACCGTTACTTCTCAAATTTTACTTGGATGGTTTTCAGATTATAATCGACGAAATTTTTTGTTTCGATGTATTTTAATCAGTTAGTATACCATCTATATCACATTTAAAGCTGTTAGACAAAAAAATAACTTACAAATTTTAGGCTTCAGGATGAGATCAACAGCCGAAAATTCTATTTTCAGATAACAAAAGGTTATATACAATATATAAATATATATTGAACACGCTTTGCCTAAATTTCATAAATTAGTGCTGTAGTTCATTGTTACATTCTGCATCAGTATTTATTATGCCTTTTATGATAATGAAGTTTACCTTTTTTATTTCACTACAACAATGTACAAAATTTTCTACCTTTTAATAAAAATTCATTACTGTAAATGAACCAAAATATATGAAGTTAAAGTATAGACATTCTATATAGAGTGCTTATAACAGCATGTGAGAGAATGCTACTTCTGTGAAGATGATATACTGCAATAGTAAAGTGTCTATACATAATTTAATGCAAGTAATGATATATCCATTACTACGTATGGCGATATTGGAATAAAGATAATTAAAAAAGAAAACATTTAAAGATTAATTTTGTGCTTACTTCTGGACGCTTCATTTAGCTGGATGTTTTATGTGCCAGAAGGTTCTTCGTATCTTCTGGCACATAAAACATCCAGCTCCACACTACCTCTCCACGCCCTCTGTCGCTAGCTTGGAAGTGATTTTCTCCAAGTCCTGAAAATCCACATCTCATAAAATTTTCCTTCTTCTGGCGTTGCCATGCCACCCTGGGTCTACCTCTTTTTCTCTTACCATCAAGAACACAGGAGAGAGAGAAACGTGTATCAAATTCTCTCTAGGTATATTGAAGACATATCTCAGTCCAACTCCATCTTCAATCTGATACTTCCTTTTCGATAGGAAGAATATCAGCTTTTTCAATATTTCACTACTTTGTAAGTCTGCCGAATCCACTTCAGAGACTACGAGAATGTACAATCTATATATTTTCCTCACCACCAAAACTTCCTTTATTCTTCACTCATACACCGTTCTGGTATTAACTTTTGTTTGAGAGCCATCAACATATTCTTCCGCAAAAATTATTTAATTAGGAAGTGTGAATTATTTTTAAATGCCCTTTACGGTTTCTGTAATCAGTTCTATAGATTTCTTTTGAGGGTTATACACAAAATTAGGTATATGGAGCAACAACTACAAGTCTGCTGTATCTACTTATCGTATTACAAAAGTTGAAATAACATATTGTGACATCTTTCCAACTTATTAATGTACATGCATATATATATATATATATATTAACAAATATAAATGTATCGTAGTCTTTGGCGATACCTTCGATTTTATTCAAAATAAAATTGCTATCATTATGAAAACATTGCCCTAATTTTTGTTTTGTCAATGTCTGGCATCATCAAAATGTAACACATTTATTCAATGAATTATGTGCATTTGCTGATACTTATACCCATTCCGTCAAACATTAACTGAAATAGAGCATTAATTTTAGACATTTTAGGTAGCAAATTATTTAATTTTTGTAAGCAAAATGTTATTTTTATTACTGAATTAACTCTGTTGCTGGAATTTTGCTGCACTTCTTCTTGTTTTTGATTTTTATTGATTAATTTCAGATGTTCCACATTTGGGACGCTGCTTTTGCATTAGATGGGGCATAGCCGCATTGCTATATAGTTATCTCATATAGTTATCTTTATTATCTATCGCTATATAGTTATCTTTGCATGGCTCTATTAGTTAGGGAAGTTCATTAATCATAAAATAACTTACTATGCACCTAATATATTAGTATAACTATTTATAGCAAAACTGGATATGTACAATCAGTGTATTATGTATAAGAAATTACCTCATATTAGGGAAATTAATTAATCAGTAAATTTAAGTTTTATTAAAATAGTTTATTCGGTAATAAAAGAAATTAAAATTAAATTCACATCACTAGTTGATAAATATATTTTTATTATGTTTTAATATTTGCTAGAATCAGAAATTTTGAAATAATTTTAAAAGTTTATTATAAGGGAGTTATAGAAGAAAAAAATGTATTTTAAATAAAGAGTTTTTACAATTAATCAAAAATTTATTTTTTTTAGGATTAATTTAAAAAGTTAAAATATACCTGACAAAAATGCTAATTAAATTTAACAAGTAAAGAAAACTTATACTTCAAACATATCACAAAACATAAACATAAATTTTTTTATAAAAAAGAACATTTTTAATGGAATCCATCAAAATATTTCTGGAAAATAAATCTTCATGAACTAGTGTAATCTATTTATTTTGCTTATTTCTTTATTTGCTTAAATCTTCATTTATTTTGACAATATGATGCAGATTTCTTCATTTCTGAAATAAAACTACTGAAGTCGATTTACATTTCGCATTTAATCTTTTTATAGAGTGTGCTTCTTTGATTTAATTGATGTACTGTACCGTTCTTCTCTTTGACATCATCTATAATCCTGTTAAATACTGTTGAATGCCCTTTTTTGCACCAATAGTGATCCAATTCTGTACTAACTATTTTAAACTATTTTATTTTTCCATCCACATCATTTTTTGTAATATAATATAAAGGTATAATGACGTCAACCTTTCTAGAATAGACATCATTGAATTACACAGTAATAATTCATATTATAGTTAATAAATAAAGGAATAATAAATGCCATGCAAAATAATTATAGAATGAAAAACATTTCGGATGCAATCTATCGAGTTATTATATATTATGTTACAAAGCAATTGTAAATACAAATAAGTTAAAAATATGTTGATGTCAGTATTTCTAGAATAGATACAATGTAACTATAAGGGAATAATTCATATTCTAGTTAATAACTAAAGAAATAATAAATCCTGGCAATATAACTATACAGAGTGAAAAACAATTCGGATGCAATCTATCAATATATTATATATTCTGTAGCAAAGCAATTATAAATCAAATAAGTTAAAAGTATATTAACCTCAGTATTTCTAGAATAGACATCATTGAATTACAGAGAAATAATTCATATTATAGTTAATAAATAGAGACATAATAAATGCCTTGCAAAATAATTGTACTAAGTTAAAAGCATTTCGGATGAAATCGATCAAGTTATTATATATTCTGTAACAAAGCAGTTATAAATCCAAATACGTTAAAAACATATTAACGTCAATATTTCTAGAATAGGGACCTGAATGGCCGAGTGGCTCGTGCTCTGACGTTCGGTACCACAGGTTTCGGGTTCGTGTCCCGGAGGTGCCATGGATGTTTGTAGTGGTTCAGAATCCACTTTAAACCGTAGTTCCCTAACAGGATCGTAGAGTGTTGCGGAGGTATTGTTACTCGACGTCCGTAGCTTATCTTCAAGCTACACGCATCTCTTGGGTAGTGCTAAGTGAGTAACGTCAGTGCAGCGCTTGCCTTAAGGCATCGAAGACATTTGTCTAAGTATTTGCCAGCTGCATTAGAACAAAAAATATTTCTAAAATAGACAACAAGGAATTACAGAATGATAATTTATGTTATAATAAATAAATAAAGAAGTAATAAATGCCTTGCAAAATAACTGTACAAAGTTAAAAACATTTCGTATGCATTCTATCAAGGTATTATATATTCTGTAACAAAGCAATTATAAATCCAAATAAGTTAAAAGTATATTTACGTCAGTATTTCTAGAACAAACATCATTTAACTATAAAAGAATGGAGCCTGATGACGGAGTAACTAGCGCTCTGGCACTCGGTGCCACTTGTTTTGATTTCGAGTATTGTCAGTGCCATGGATGTTTGTAGATGTTCGGAATCCACTTTAAACTGTAGGTTCCGGTATAATATGACTGCAGAGAGTAGGGCGTATAGTTAATAACAATACCCCGTAAAAATAAAACATCTTCTGTCTCGAAATCTGCCAGTAGGCAGACGTCCTTGGGTCACCATAGAGCTGCTGTGCCGATGAAGAACATTTAAAATACATGTTATTACTGGGATAAGAAGCAAAAAATTAATTTTAAAAATCTAATAAATAAATTTAAAAATTATTTTTAGTTTTTACTCAATTAAATTAAACGACTTTAAAACTTAAAAGAAAATTTTATTGATGCATCCAAACAAAAATTCATAACAACTTAATTTCATTTCATTTTGTTAATTTAATTTTATTTAGTCACAAAAGTAAAAAACAAATTCCTTTAATGTACTATCTCTGTTCTTTTTATCAATGAAATAATTTGGCATGAAAAAATCTCAAAAACAAATCCAACCTTTTATTAAGTGGCGTTCTTAATTAGAAAACTTTCTTCAAATATTTTTGTAGATATTTTAAAGGATAATTAAATGATTATTTACAAGAATATCAAATATAAAAATGTTTTAACATGTCTTAAAACTAATTACATTTTTAAAATTTGATGTATTCATTCATATGCTGCAAAAAAAAAAATTAACGCCATCCTTTTACTTCAATTCAAAGAATTTTCATTTCCGCTTACTTTCATTTCCGCCATTTAATTCAAATTTTTAATTAACTAGATTTATTACAGAAGTCTTCTTGATTGAGAGTGGAAAGGAGCAAAATTTACAAATTAAGGACTTTTAATAATTTTCAAAAGGATTGATGGAAATTGAATTAAAAATTTCTTCCCGTAAAGGAAGTGAGATTCTTCCTGTTTCATTTTTCAATCAGAATTTCAAACATCTTTAACTAATTAAAAATTTTTTTAATTAAGTTAATAGCTTTGAAGTTAAAAAGAGATGAAGAAAAAAAAAATGTTAAAATAGAATTACTATTCACGTTAAAAACCTCCAAATGCTGAAATCTTCTGTGAAACAAAAGAAAACCCCTCAGGTTTACCAAAAAAACCTCATTTTAGTTTTTATCTATTCCAAAGGAAAAAAAATTAAAATATGCAATAAAAAGGGATATTTTTCTTTTTAATTCTTAATTTACGCCTTTGTATACTGCTAATTTTTAATATTTAATCTTTATATGATGCTAAATTCTAAAACTATATATGTTTTAGTGAACTTGCTTAGTATATCTCAGAATCAAAGTATTATTAACTAGGTGATTTTACTTCTAATTACTTAAAATTACCCTTTTGGAAAGTTATACAACTTTCCAAAAGGGGTAATTTTAAGTAATTTCCTATTTCCTAGTAAAGTATTTTGAAAACTAGTTTCTCTAGCAGATTTTGTGGTCTTGGGGTCAAATGACTAAAGCTCTGGCCTTTGGTACCATAAGCTTCAAGTTCGAATCTTGGTGGTGACGTTTGTTAATAGTTCTGAATACACGCTAAACTCTAAGTCCCGGCCTAATTAGCCTAAAGTATGCGACCAAACCAAACTTGTCTAGAAATCTGCCAATAGGCAGATGGCCTTCGCCCACTATGGTACTGCTGTGCCAATGAGGAAAGAAGGGATAAAGGAATAAGTCATATTCTGGTTAATAAAGACCGAATAATAAATACCTCCATAAGTAACAGCTATGTGAAAATACTTATGCAGATAAAAAATTCTTTGGTACGTAATGGTATTAAGATATACATCAATCAAAGTACTAGATATTTTGTAAAAATGCTGTTATAAATCTAAATCTTAAGTTATAACATGAAGATTTATGAACATCACAATAATTTTCTTATACGAGTATAATTTGAATAAATTAGTAAAATTCATGGATATAAAAAATGAGAATAAATGAGATATCAATAGTAAATCACAATTTAACTACATAGACTGAGTTGATGGATTGGTGTTAGATAGTGGGATAATATACATATTTCCATAACCAAGCATTAAGCTTTGCATGAATAATATAGTAATTATTGTCTGTGCACATGAATTTAACGTTAAATATTATAATAATTTAGATAGTTACGACAAACTGGCATGCAAACTGGCAATAAATGACTACAAACACACCTACAACTCTTAATTGGAAGTTTGCGTTTTATCTAAAGAAATATTTTTCAAATGCACTTGTAATCAGGAATATATGTCCGTTCTATTTTTTCTTACTATAATGTCTTTCCTTATAACATACTTTTAGAAATGAAATTTTTGAAGTAATGTCTACGTGCTCTTGTTGAAACAAAAAAGATTACCACAAAAAAATTCTGCTTTTCTTTACAGTGTAAGTAAAATTCTAATATTTGAATTTAGAAAAAAAAAAAAGGGGGAGTATTTTCAATTGAAAGAAGACTCTTTTTATTCTACTTATAATAAAAAATCTTACAATTTTCATAAAATGGATTACAAATTTACTTAAAACGCATAAAATTCCAAAGCCCAGCATGAATTCAACTAATTTCTAATATTATATATTATAGTTATTAAAGTTTTATTATATAAATTAATTATAATTATTATAGTTTGATAATTCTTATATTGATACTTATTAGTTAGTATATAGTTAAATAATTCTTATACAAAAAAAAAACCTTATAAATAATATACTGGAGAAAGTTGAATTTTGGCCCTTGATTGAAAAACTTCGATGAATATATCTTATGAAGAACTCTCATCATCATCAGTGGCGCCCCATAGTAGGCCAAGCCCCATGGCAGATCTCTCTCATTTTCTTTTTTTTTACGGGGTAGGGTTGTCAGCTTTACACCCAAATAACATATTAGACCGGGACCTACTGTTTAAAGTGGATCCTGAAAAATCACAAACCTTCATGGCATCACCGGGACTCGAACCCTGTGGCACAGAGTGCTAGACACTAGGCCATCAGGCCCTTGAAGAACTCTTACTGTATTAATTAATTAAAAGATATTTGGATCTAATATGAATTGCATAAATTACTGGATAACATATTTTTTAATTGCTTAGGAGTATGAAATTATTTATAAAGCAAAGGGGGTGCTACTAAGGTTAATTATATATCGCTTTATTCACTACACAAATATTCATCAAAATATTATTCCATTTAGTATCCAAATCTATATCCGCTGTTTTCCTTTATATTTTTATGGATTTTAACGCAGCCAATAGCACAAAACATTTGGCCTTAGAGATGTATGCAAAACTCATGCATTTGTGTTACAGTACAAAACAAGTTAAGCATATTGAAGTTATGGCTTGCAGAATAATTTATAATACAAGATTTGAAGGCAGGAGATGTTTTTCTTTTTACTAGGTAGGGTTGTCATCCCTACGCCCAACAGGGCATATTAGACCGGAACCTATGGTTTAAAGTGGATTCCATACGATACAAACATCCATGGCACCGCGGGACTGGAACCCGAAATCTGTGGCACCGAGCGCCAGAGCAATAGTCACTCGACCATCAGGCCCAAAACATTAAGAACTTCAACATAAATATATTAAAATCAGAATTGGTAAATCTGATTGTGCATTAAGAATGGTATTGATGAAACAATACTTACAAAAAAAAAAAATTTAGTTACAAAGAGTTACTTGTTAACAGTACTCTGAATAATAATAATTTAAACTGAAGTGTTCAAATCTGAAATTTTAAAGCTCTAAAATAAGAAATATTTACAAATAAATATTGAGAAAGTAGAAATATTTACAACTAAATCGTTTGAAAATCTTCTACTTTGTAACTCTTTAAATTTGGAGGATAACATAAAATCAAGAATGATCAAAAACTTCCTTCAGAAAATGGTTTAAAAGACCGTAACTTAACGTTTGATTGCATAAAAGGGAACGAAAGTTATACATTTAAATAAATAATTTCTGACTTATAATCTTTAATATTACTCTAAACAATAATAATTTAAACTGAAATGTTCAAATCTGATATCTTAAAGCTCTAAAATAGGTTGAGATTCCTTGTTCATTGCTTGATTTTTCATTCATTTTATGCTTCAGAATAAATATTTTGAAGGAATATTGAGAAAGTAGAAATATTTACAACTCAATCGTTTGAAAATCTACTTTGTCCCTCTTCAAGTTTGGTGGATAAAATAAAATCAAGAAAGATCAAAAATTCCTTCAGAAAACGGTTTAAAAGACCGTAACTTAACGTTTGATTGCATAAAAGTGAACGAAAGTTATACATTTAAATAAATCATTACTGATAATAATCATTTCTGACTTATACTATTTAGTATTACTCTAAATAATAATAATAGTTTAAACAGAAATCTGAAATTTTAAAGCTCTAAAATACGTTGAGATTAATTTCCCATTGCTCGATTTTTCATTCATTTTATGCTTCAGAATAAATATTTGAATAAATATTTTGAATGAATATTGAGAAAGTAGAAATATTTACAACTCAATCGTTTGAAAATCTTCTACTTTGTCCCTCTTCAAATTTGGTGGATAAAATAAAATCAAGAATGATCAAAAATTCCTTCAGAAAACGGTTTAAAAGACCGTAACTTAACGTTTGATTGCATAAAAGTGAACGAAAGTTATACATTTAAATAAATCATTACTGATAATAATCATTTCTGACTTATACTATTTAGTATTACTCTAAATAATAATAATAGTTTAAACAGAAATCTGAAATTTTAAAGTTCTAAAATACGTTGAGATTAATTTCCCATTGCTCGATTTTTCATTCATTTTATGCTTCAGAATAAATATTTGAATAAATATTTTGAATGAATATTGAGAAAGTAGAAATATTTACAACTCAATCGTTTGAAAATCTTCTACTTTGTCCCTCTTCAAATTTGGTGGATAAAATAAAATCAAGAATGATCAAAAATTCCTTCAGAAAATGGTTTAAAAGACCGTAACTTAACGTTTGATTGCATAAAAGTGAACGAAAGTTATACATTTAAATAAATCATTACTGATAATAATCATTTCTGATTTATACTATTTAGTATTACTCTAAATAATAATAATAGTTTAAACTGAAATCTGAAATTTTAAAAGCTCTAAAATACGTTGAGATTAATTTCCCATTGCTCGATTTTTCATTCATTTTATGCTTCAGAATAAATATTTGGATAAATATTTTGAATGAATATTGAGAAAGTAGAAATATTTACAACTCAATCGTTTGAAAATCTACTTTGTCCCTCTTCAAGTTTGGTGGATAAAAATAAAATCAAGAATGATCAAAAATTCCTTCAGAAAACGGTTTAAAAGACCGTAACTTAATGTTTGATTGCATAAAAGTGAACGAAAGTGATTATTAATTCCAAGAAGAAGGAAGAGATACATTTAAATAAGTCATTTCTGATGCGGCAAGTAAGAAATTGAAATATTCCAATTATATTTCCGGTATGAAAAATTATTTTTAACGAAATTAAAAATAAATCTCGTTATTTCTAGAGGAGTACAAATTTCGGCGTCGGCAATTTTAGGAGATTCAATTTTGAGTTCTCTAGGGTTTAATTCTTTCACGCGCAGGGAGATTTTAGGAAATAAAGAATTATTTCATTTGTTGAGCCCCCGCTTTTAAAAGTAAATGACAAAAACTACACACATTTTGATAAAATCTTAACCGGTCTCAAGTATTTTTATTTCCTAGAGTCGTGTTTTCTTATTATAACAGCTCGTCTCTAATCTTTCTATAATCTACTAATTGGAAAAATGTTATCTTAATCTCGTAAAGAGAAAAAGCTTGTAAATGGAAGGAATATTTTCTCTAAGCTGTCATGTTTTTAATTTCTTTCCGATTGGTGCCGGTTTATTAAATTCTTTTGAACAAGTACTGACTTTCAGTAAATTTCGAAATAAAGGATTAGTTTTATACTCGGAAGGTTATTTTAAACTCTCTAGAATAAATAGAATGTAGTATTTTTATTGTTGCATTCACATTAATAAAAGTCCGCCGATTCAAATGGTTAAAAATGCTAAAGAGTAAATTGGATGGAGAAATAAATATCTTGATTAATCTTAATTTTAATGAATCTTAGAAAAAATGAGAAGGAAGTAATTAGATGATTAAGAAAAATTATCAGATTTCGGTATAATCTGAGAGATGTGGGTTTCAAAACTTTCTTGCCAAAATGTATAAAAAAAAAATATCTCACAGTGATTCATGAATTTTCCTCAATAGATTACAAAGGGTCAAATCATATAGCCGTGAATTTGAAACTGTTTAGTAGAGCAAAACGTTTTATATTTTAACAGAAGTTTAATTTTGGACAATTTGTTTTTATAAATTAAGTATTTTGTATTCGAATGATAAAAAAATCCTTTCGCCTTATATTGTTGCTGATATCGTTTTATAAAGCATTGTTTTAAAGTATTTTTAAAGCATTTAAAGCATTGTTATTACTAGTTAGCAATAATTATACAACTCGATTTAATACTTTTTATTATTGTAAAAAATGTTTTGGGCAGTTAAACAATGGTTTGGTTAAAGGAAAATAGTTAGGTTAATGAATAGTTAGGTTAGAAATATGAGATGGTTAAATTGGTCCTTTTGAGACTATCCTTAAAATCTATAGACTAACAGGCGGCCTGATGGCCAACTGGCTAGCGCTCTGGCCTTTGGTACCACGGGCCTTTTAAGGTTTCAATCCTGACGGTGGTGTGGATGTTTGTTAGTTGTTCAGAATCCCCGTTAAACTATAGGTTCCGATCTAATTAGCCCCAAAGTGTGCACAAGAGGACCGTAGAGCGACAAACCAAATTGTAGGCTAACAATACTGTAACCATAGATTCACATTTCTGTATTGATATCATAAGTGTTTTTACAGCTTTTCGCATATGTCTGAAAGGTCTGGCCAAAATTCTTCTCAAACTCACCCAAAAGACAATCTTTTTTTTTTTTCTCTCTACTCAATGTAATGTAACTAGCCTATTGAGATTGGAAGAACTCTATATCTGCCTTGTTTATTTTAGAAATTAGTAACAAGAAGTGGATAATCTGGAATGGGAATTTAAAAAAAAAGTTTCATAACAATATTTATGCCCAACTCTTGGCTCTATCCTTACAACTAGGACACTGGAAGGCCAAAATTTGAAAAGCAGAAAACGCGAATTTCAGTTACTGATATTAGGAACGGGAATATCCTATTATGCCAGCATGGAAAGGGACACGTATCGAAAGTCAGGTTGTCTAGTTAATTTTCTCAAATATTGGCATTCAGATGGCGACAGATTTCTCTAAATGTTATCTTGAAAAGCATTGTTCTTTCTTCAACACCCGATGGTAGACTGATCATGACATACAATGGACTGCACTATATACTTAACATGAGGCCCATCTATGTACATCAGTAAAAAAAAAAAAAAAAAAAACCCACAATACTTAAATATTAATTTCATAAAATTTTTATAGTGATAATTTCCTAGATATTTAGAACTTAAACAAGAATTTATTAAAAATCTAATTTTATCTTGAAGAGCCTCGTTCTTTCTTCATCGCCTAATGGTGGACAGATCATGAGCAACATGAGGCCCATCTATGTACATCAACAAATACTTAAATAATCATTTAGAACATTTAAACATCTATTTAATAGAATTTTTAAAATGATAATTTCCCAAATATTGAGAATTTAAACATGCATTTATTAAAAATCAGAATCAGTACTTCTGGTTATGCATTAAAAAATGGTATTCAAGAAACAAATCTAACAAAAAATTTCCAAAAGAAAATGTGTACTATGTAAAGCACCTCAGAAAATAATTCCCTAAATATATAATCAAAACTAACAAAAATCACAACAAATAAACAAATCTAACAAAAAAATTTCCAAAAAGAAAAATGTGTACTATGTAAAGCACCTCAGAAAATAATTCCCTAAATATATAACCCAATCTGAATTTAAGCTTCTAATTTCCCTCTAACCTTAAATTAATCTTTTATATGAAATTTCCAACTTAATCATTTCATTTTTAAATAAACTTAATGTCGAAATGCTTCTGTATTGGAATTTGAATACATTTCTTTAAAATACACTGATAATAGATTGCAGTTGATTTTTAGATTGACATTTCGTTAAGTGTACACTACTAACATATTAAAAATAATCAATGGTGTTAACACTCTTAAATAATTAAAAATATACATAATTTACAAAAATCAGCAATACATTAAAGAAATTAATACTTTTACAACCATATCATTTTTTACCATTTCAGCTTACAACTCCAAGGATGTCAAAGTCCTTTTTGCTTCCAAATTATCCTACAGCTCCAATCAATAACTGAATGGTCAAAAAGACATTCCCATTCCCACTGCCACTGAGCACACATTTGATACTTACAGCATTAATTAAACAACAAGTTTAATGCATGAAGTGTTCAAATCATGCCATCAAATCATCAAAATAGCCAAAGGTATTAACTCTTTAAATAATTAAAAATACACATAATTTACCAAAAATTCTGCAATACATTAAAGAAATCAATTCTTTTATAACCATATCATTTTTTACCATTTACCGCTTTCAATTCCAAAGATAGCACAATCCTTTTTTCCTTCCAAATTTACAGCACTGTTTCAATCAATAATTGAATGACCAAAAAGACATTTCCATTCCCGCGGCCACTGTGTTCACATTTGATACTTAAGCATTAGTTAAACAAGCAAGTTTAATGCAAGAGGTGTTCAAATCATCAAAATAACCAACGGTGTTAACACTCTTAAATAATTAAAAATACACATAATTTACCAAAAATTCTGCAGTACTTTAAAAAAAAATCAATTCTTTTATAACCATATTATTTTTTACCATTTCCGCTTACAACTCAAAGATGGCACAGTCCTTTTTCCTTCCAAGTTACAGCACTGTTCCAATCAATAACTGAATGGCCAAAAGACATTCCCATTCCCGTGGCCACTGAGCGCACATGTGATACTTACAGCATTGGTTGGTTAAACAAGCAAGACTAATGCAAGAGGAGTACAAATCATCAAAATAACCAAAGGTGTTAACACTTTTAGATAATTAAAAATACACATAATTTACCAAAAAAATCTGCAATACATTAAAGAAATCAATTCTTTTATAACCAACTCCAAAGATGGCACAGTCCTTTTTGCTTCCAAATTACAGCACTGTTTCAATCAATAACTGAATGGCCAAAAAGACATTCCCATTCCCGCGGCCACTGAGCGCACATTTGATACTTACAGCATTAGTTAAACAAGCAAGTTTAATGCAAGAGGTGTTCAAATCATCCCATTGCACTTCACAATTGCAATTCCGTTCGCTAATGGCTCCACGGCGTCTTTTAAAGACACATCTAATTGCACTCTGTCCGATCAACTCGATCAAACTATTGCAGCGACTATGCACTGTATATCCGGTAGTCGTAATCGTCCTGTTCGAGTCTCCACGCAACCATCCTTCGGTTAGAAGTTGATGGACTGTAAAAATAAAACTACGCTGATAAAGTCAGCTGGTTTTCTTTCTATTGGTTCCCGGGTTGATTGAAAAGTCTGAGGGTTGAACGCGTGTTTCTGTTGGATGAGAATTCTTTTTATCGGAAATTAAATAGTGCTGCGAGCAGCGTTTTTGGTATGGCGTTGTTGATCGAAAAGGGTAATTACCGAAAGTGAGGAAAATTGAAATCGAGTGCAGACTTTTAAAGAGTTTTTCAATAATGAAGCTCCAATTGTTTTTTTTGTCACGGAGGACAAAACGGTTTGAAAATGTTGTTTATTAAATAATTATGGTCTTCGTGGTTCTACTTGATCGGAAACGTTTAATGTAGGTCTGGGAATTGCCTTATTTTGTTATATTATGGCTAATTTTATAGAAAAGAAATTTATCTTATTTCAAAAGAACTATACTAATTCTTTAAGCCATTGAAAATGATTAAATATTAGTCTTAATGTTGCCTAATAGGCGAATCCATCGTTGTCTCTTAAAAATGATCCAATAAAACTGTTTTACAATCTTTTACAGTTGCTACCTTTAAAAATGATCCAACCAACTGGATTATAACACACTTTGATCATTAATGTAATCAGTTCATGAACAACCCTTACTAAAGCAATTATTATTAACGGCAACAATATACAATTTTAAAATCTTAAAAATAATCTGTGAAATTGAGATCTGGCAGCAAAATTATACCAATAGCAGTAAGAAGAGAAATATTTTTGTAACTATGCCTAAAATCTCTAAAAATTATTAGATCTTTACCAGAAAAATAAATTTCATTTACAAGTTAGTATTTACTGCAGATACTCAACCAGTCTCCAACAATTCAACCTCATAAAATTTTGCTTTTGGTGAAAAATAAGGGATTTCTTTATCAAATGTTATAGTAGCATAATATTTAAAAGTTTGATAAGGGCAATTTTTCACTTAGTGATATAGAAATATGTGTAATCAAGGGCAAAATGACAAATACTTGTTTTAATAAACTTTATAAAGAAAGTGTATTATTAATCATTACAAGAAACAATTAGCATTGAATTAAAAATTTGATTCTCTTCACCTACTTAAACATCTTTTAATTCTAAAAATGGAATTTGTTCATAAAATTCATATTTTTGTATTTTGTCGGCGTTCATTACTTTTTGTGTCTAGAATTTTTCTTCTGAATATCTGTAGTTTCTAATTATGTTAATTTTATAGCATCCTTGTATCATTTGTTTCTTCTATATCGCACTGTTATCTGTATAATCTTATAATAGTGTTAATTGGTAGGGATATATATATATATGGCCTCATATACGAGAATGATCTATGGCTTAAAAGTAAAGTAAATAACTAATGAAGTAGTCACTCATATAGTTGTATGTCTAGTGACATGAACTATACATACGAATTTTGGCTACCATTGCCCATTAAAAGTGTCTATTCGAAATTTATACTTTCTGGGGTTCCAACTAAGCTACAACAGGAAAGCGGGAGCCCCATACGTCATGTTTTTAAATTTTCATTCTCAATTCTGGTGACAATATGTGGGTGAAATGTAGCAGGGCCTTTTTGGAGGACTCTGGGTAGAAGCTGAATTTTCTATTCATGTATCGTTCTAGTAATTAAAAACATCCAGTCAAAATTTCAACATTAGCTTATAGTTTTTGGACAATATTTCTAGTAGTATTTTATAGTTTTCTGGACAATGGAGTGGAAGTAAGGACTATGAAACATGGTTTATCTGGTTCCCCTAGATCTGACACCCTTTAATTAAAAAAAAATTTTTTACATTAATGATCGAGTATTCTTTTTCTATCATTATTTGCATAAAACGAATTACCATTGCATTCTAAGATTCATCTGTATTAGTGCAGCAAGTATAAAAATACAGATTTCAGTTTGAATTATGAAATGACTGTGAGAAGCCCTTTAATCACATGTATATTAATTACAATCTTTTGACATTAAAATCAATGTAAATCTTTCGAATTTATGTTAATGAGATTTAAAAATTTGTAAATTATTATCTTAAATGAATATTTACTATTAAATTTAATCAAAATTCTTTGCACATCTGTTACATAATTATTGTTTGATTATCTTTTATTGGGCTTACTTGAAAATATTTTTACTCGTACTTTCAATTGAATGTGAAAAAAACCATACATATTAATTTGAAATCTAATTTTGTTTAAAAATAAATTTGTAACATTTTAAAATATGTATTTCCATTCAAGGGAAAGAATAATGGGTTATGAACTATAGAATCTGCAAGGGAGAAAATATATTGAGATATACAGCTTTCCGAAAAGCAATTTTAAGTAATAGTAAATGTAATCAAAACTCTTTGCACACCTGTTACATAGTTATTGTTTGATTATCTTTTATTGAACTCATTTGGAAATACTTTCTTGTAAAACTTTTTACTCGTAGTAATTTTATGATTATAAACAAAAAATTATTTTGTGATACATGAATAATTAAAAATTTTTTTGTATACATTGCACTTATTAAAATTTTATTTGTAAATAATTCCAATTCAATGTGAAAAAAAAAACACCACGCATATTTATTTGAAATCTAGTTTTGTCTAAAAATAAATTTGTGTCATTTTTTAGTGGATTGCTCAACTTTTAAACTAAATTAAACAATAACCCGTCCTCAGAAACGACAAATTTAAAGTATGTATTCTAGATAAATAATATGTTACAAAATGTCAAATGTGAAAGGAAATAATATTTTGAGATATACAGCTTTCCAAAAGTAATTTTTACGTAATTGAAATAAAATCACGTAATTTACAATGGCTTCGAACTGAGATAAATTGTGTAAGTTCTCTAAAATATGTATAGTTTTAAAATTTAAGCAATACGTAGCA
>BPLR01014889.1:0-28964 GCA_021605095.1 Caerostris extrusa | reverse complement strand
AAAAAGCAGAGTTAAGAAAGCGCGGCACATAACTCGGAAATTTCTATAGCAGAAGTAATTTCTGTACGCTTTTAGAATGTCACAAGAAGGAATAACAAGTAATAAAAACTCCTTGCCAATTCTCATCATTATTTCTCAGCAGAAAGAAACATTGTTAAGTGAAGGAACCACCAGGTCCAATTTTTCTTTTTAGTTTTTAAAATATCGATGTTAAGACATAAGTTTAGTTAATTTTCGACATATCCAGAATCAAAACCTATACAGTATTATCGATTTCCTTTTATGGTGAAAAATACATCTCTTTGCTATATGCTTCTTTTGCTCCAAACCTCTCCCCAAATATTTAAAAACAATCATTGCCATGTGATGGAACGGCTTAGAATTTTCCAGCCTTTTATTAATCAATTGAAAATAGTACCATATTACCCTTGAAAATTCGGACTTCAAACCCGGGTGACACTTATAAAAGAAACTGTGCAGCCAGTGAAAAATCCATTTTGCTGGATGTCATCTCAAAAATATCATGTTAATAGTTTGGGTAAAGTGGAGATCTTCAATTCCCACTCCCAAACCTAGAAACTTTTGCTTGGGAAGAGTAAGAAAAAAAAAAAAAAGAGAGAGAACTACAACTTATGGAAAAGATGGTTTCTGAAAAAAAAAAAAAAAAAAAAAAAAAAATTATTACGGAACACATTTACTGGAACCCAAAGCCACTTCACCATGGCCATTTCGGAGGGTTGTGCAAAAACTCGGGTTTGGCAACAGAAGGCTAATCATTGAAGAATTTCCACTTTTCTTCTGTTTGAAGTCTAAAATTTTCATTTTTTCCATTTTTTTCTTTCAAGAAATTCCCAGTTTTTCCTGGCTGTTATCGAATTCCCTGACTTCTGCAAGGTTGGGTGGCTACCTTGTAATATAATAAGGTACATCTCCAAAATTATTATTTATTAAAAAAAATTTGATTAATGAAGTTTAAAAAATGGTCTGCATTTCATTAAATAAATTTTTTTTACCACATTTATTTAACATTAGTATTGTGAATCTTTTACTGCATTTATTTCTAAAAATAACATTTAACGAAGATGAAATATTCAAATTGAAAAATTGAAAATTTGAAGTTATATTAATAATCAAACATCAACAAGAAAAATATTTTCTTCTTTAGTTATGTTTTTCTTTTATACTAATTTTTACAATTAGAAAAATGATAGAGGTTTTTAAAAAATGATCTAAATTCTTTAAAATTTATTTCATTTTCCAAAAAGCTTTGAATAGCAATCATTTTTACTTGCATCATTCAACACATTCAATAAAAAGAAAAATTAGATATACCTACGTTTTGTACATTTCAATATAAAAATGTGAAAAATATTTTCTAAAATGTTCATAATACAAATGCAACAATGAGTGGAATCAACATCAAAAAATGCTAAATAACTATGAAAAACATAGCACCATGATATACAAATACAGAATAAATTTTAAATAGCCGAACATCATAAAATTTTCAAAATGCATTTCAAAATTTAATCTGTAATTACAACATAAATTATTATAAATATGTAAAGCATGCAGTCTTTATTTCTAATACTTATCTACAATACATTATATAAAAATTGATAAAATATTATAAAAAGGGAGATCACAATATTATTTATTGTTTGAATACATTAGCAAGGCTTCCAGAACAATTATAATTTTATAATTTTCTTTATTTATGGGATAATATAAAAAATAAAACACTAAGACAAATCCTGCTTCTTTACTTACGACTAGAATTAAAAACTGAAATAACTAGCACAGTCTGAATAACTGATAAATTCAATTAATATTAATTTAGAGATTAGTTATTTGAATAGTAAAATGTTTCTAATAAATAGAAATCTTTAAAATATTGTTTAGTTATGAAGTATGTTTTAGTGGATTATTTAATTAATTGGTATTTTCTTATTATTTGTGATATATCACGCCAATTCAATAATACTATTCTAATAAGATTTAAAGTCATAAAATTATTATTAAAAAAATTTTATATCTTCAATTTAAATGTAGGCTTACTTAATTGTTAATTGCACATACTTTGATATAATTAAATCATGTATAAAAATATATTTTTAAATTTATTTCAATAAGGAATAATTCCTTTTAAATAAGAAAAATTTTGAATCTTAATATAATAAAATTAAGGCTTTTTAAAATATAATTATACTAAACAAGTATATATATATATATATATATATATAACTTTAACTTAAGAATAAAAAGACATGGACGGTTCCATTACTACACTTAACACATAAAATTGACAAACAATATCATTATAGAGATCTATAAAATGATTTAAATGTTTTATAAAATATACATTTAGTCAGAACACTAAATCAAACAGTTGGGGTGGCCACAATCAAAAGAAAAACAATATGCACTCATCTTAAAATCTAAAGTTTTAACTTCAATAACAGCAACAAAAAAATGTTTACATTGATAAGCTAAAGTGATTTGATAGAATAAATAACTACAACAATTTAATGTGGATAAAATATTAATCATATCTATAAATCTCAATATTGGTAAATAATACACATTTTATTTTTTAACTAAAAAAAAAAAAAAAAAAGCAGCTAAGTTTGTGGCCCGCTATTGAAAATAAAAAAATTTATTAATAATACCAACTGCAGGTAGGCTATATTTTTAGAGAGTACTAAAAATGCTATAAATGAAATTTGGTATGTTCATACAATAAAAGAATTTTACAAATCTTATTTTAATTTTAAAGCAGAAGGCATCATTTTTTATTTATTGTATCACATATTATAAAGAACTTTACAAAGGTACACTTAAATAGGTGTACAAGTTACAGGTATATATTATACAGTATACAGGTTAGAATTAAAAGTTGCCACACAATGTCTTACTATAATGTAATGATGTAAGGAACACATTCGAGGAAAATGAATATATCAAGATACTCTCTAGAAATGCTATTTTATGTTGAGCACATTCATTTGGAATAAATGTTATCTCTTTAAAAAGAGATTAAAAACACATTAATCAGATCATAAATGTTATAAAACTCTTAAGAAAACACAGCTGCTATAAAATATCAAAATTTAACTTTATAATAAAGAGAATTTACATACATTTAAGTGCTGCAGCAGTTAACATTTGGAAAAGCATATGTTTTTCATACAAACAAAATACACAAATAGAAAACAAATGTACAAATTTCAATGATTAAAATGGCACTTCAGATGAACTCTGTAGGAAAAAAAATGTAAAATTATCATGCTTCTGATCCTTTTAAAAGTTCATTTTGTTGAACCACTTTAACAGCTGTGTAAACCATTTGTTTTCTTGGCTGAAATAAAGAAGCAGGCAATAATAAATAAATAATTTAATAAGAAAACGAAAAAAATTGATAATTTATTCAATATTATTTTATAAAAATTGTGCATCTTACAAAATATTTATTTCAAACACAATTTTACATAAAACTATTTTATTAAATTAGTCAATTTGATAAAATTTTTATAATGTTTATATTTAATCATATAATGCTACTTTTTGCTTTAAAACATCAACTTTTGTTATAAATAATTATGAAAATTCCCATCTAAATTAAAAATATTGGCACACTAAAATCTTCTATTTTAATTTAGTTAATACTTTAATAGTGAAATGCAGGTTAAATAAATAATTTAGAAAACAAACCCTTCATATTTTAATGTAATAATTCTTCTAGTATATAATATACATTTCTAGATAAATAGCAAAGATTATTTAAAACACAAAAGTCTTACTTTCTTTGTAATTAAGGTCGAACCAGCTCTGTGCAATGCTAGAATGATAATAATGACCCCACAAGACACAGAGAGGAAGCAACCAATTGTAACATATTGAGGTAGCATTTTTGTAACAAATTTTAACTTTTCAGCAGTTTCAAGGTTAATTGATGCTGACTATAAGAAAAAAAAGAAAAAATAACAGAATATAAGTTAAGATAACTAGTTAAAATTTTTAATTTATTAAGAATCCCGGATTTTGCATAAGGATTCAATAAATTTTAAAAGTTATCACTAAACCAAATATTAGGATAATATAATATCTTTTCACTAAGAGCAATTCAAGATTCCTAAAAATAAAAATAAATATTATTATTAAAAACTGATTTTAAATAGAAGTGAGTTGTATAATATATAATAGATTTGTTATTCAAGTAGTTTTAATGTAATAAAAATCAATAAATTTCTCCAAAAAAAAATTGCTTCCATGAAAATTCCATCCATCGAAATCTTGTTTCATTATATGAACTTGAAAGAGCTGCTTGCAGTGCCCTCTTTATCAGCAGCGGAAACTTTTGTTGTTATGAAGTTAGTACTTGGATGACACAATTAGAATCTCAGCCCATTCAAGGCAGCAATAACTTTTGCAGTTATGAAAATAAATATACTGTTCATTTCTTTTTAATACATAGATATATTCCACTATATTGATAAGGAGATTTTAACATTTTGGTTTGCCCAAGCGGGAGATAGAAGCAAAGAATAAAAAAAATTGTTGACTTCAATAGGCAGTGTGTGGAAGATTGAAAGCAAAGAAAACAAGCTACAAATGAAAAGAATGGGTTTAAGTTAAAAAAAGTTTAAAATGTTAAATAATTGATATTTTTTGATTAGACATTAAAAGTTCAAGGATTAATATGAAAATATTTGAAATTCAAGAAGAGTGAAATTCAATCTACTTGTAAGCAATGAAGGATCTTGAAAGCAACTTAGGAAACAAACAAAAGTCTAATTGCCCTCCATTTTAAAATTAAACCTAAAATCTTCGGGTATCAAATCAGAAATTAATAATTATTCTATAAATACAATTATAATTTTATCAATGCTACTTTTAAAAATAAACAAGAAATATCTTTCAAAACTTGAGGAAAATATGATCCTAATTTTAATTGTCAATTCAAATCCTTATTCCTGAAAATAACTCATCCAATGATATTTAAAAAGCAATTTTTGATCAAAATTCATAACGTTTTTTTCTTTTAAATTAAAAATAACCTGCTGTATAATTTAATGCTTAACAGTGGAATGCATTGTAAAGATAAAATATTTTAACTGAAAGATTTTTCATCTTAGCAAAGTTTAAAAAGAATATAAGTGAAACAAATGTCATTCTAAAGATGGTTAAAACCCTTACCGAGGCTAGCGAAAAAATAAAAAACCCACATATGGGTGAAAAAAAGTTTATCAATCAATATCTGTAAACTGTGGCAGATATAATTTGTCCCCCTCTCTTTAATTCTAGATATTTCAGCAAGTATCATTTCAAGATCATTTATCGATGAACATTTCCAAAATTCTTTATGTTGATATCTCTTTTTCTTCAAAGGAGGATTTATCCTGGAACAATCCTGCAGAATGCAAACTTAAACAAATCTATTTTGACTATCCACTCGTCAAAATCATTTTATTGACTCAACATTGAAATTTTCTAATAATTGTAAAAATTAATTAAAATTTCAGTTTAAGATTCATAAAAAAATTAAAACAAAAAATGTCTAGGGTCAGTGCAGAAGAATCCTAAGAATGCCCTATAAATAAACTCTTTTTTATGAAGAATTTTTCTGGCTAGTGTAAATGTGCGGGTACCTAGATAATTAAAATTTACCATTTAATTATAAAGATCAAATAATTTTATTGGTAGCACATAAACACTTTTAATATATCAAATTACCAGAGAAATACATTCATATTGGTAAATAAGATTTACTACTTTATATGCACTTATATTAACCTATTGGGTAAGAGTATAGCTAAAAGTAATTCATGGTTATGTAATCTACTCTAGAAGGTACAATGTAATTCATATTTTTTTTTTTTCGTACCATTAGTGATGACTTATGTGGTACATTTTTTTATAAAATTTAAAAAAAAAAATTTACAT
This sequence comes from Caerostris extrusa, assembly GCA_021605095.1. NCBI lineage: Eukaryota > Metazoa > Arthropoda > Arachnida > Araneae > Araneidae > Caerostris > Caerostris extrusa. Next base: position 23,021 of record BPLR01014889.1, on the reverse strand, counting down.
TTATTCTAAAATATAAACAGACATTTTTACTTGCTCATTAATTTCAGTTTTATAACTGAAAATTATACCCAATTTAACTTCTGATACTTTTATTCCTGCAATGTAAGATTTCATAGAAGAGAAAAATAAAAATTATGGATAATGGTGAGATTTTTAAGAGGAATTTCTTTAAGAAAATCAGTAAAAAACTTAGCTAAGATAAACCAGATAAAATCTTGGCTAATTATTTTTATCGATCTAATGAATGGAAAAATATTAAGTGCTAAAATCACTTAAACATAACCTTAAAAACACATCAGGAAATAATAAATTAACATTTCACAATTTTCTAGCAATCATAACTCAATTTGAAAGAATTCTATTACTTCTAATCTTTAATGTCTATTTCACCACATATAAACATAATACAAAGTTATAATACTTAGTAGCTTATTAAATGACAGAATAATAATAGCAACATAACTAAGAATTAATAGATACTAAATTAACTAAATGACAGGAAACAAAAATCTGTTCAATTTGGAAATGCTGGCACATAAGTTATTTTAACCATATGTGAAAGCATAATAAATGGTCATTCACAAAAAACTAAGGGAAGATTGTAATAGCTCTGTTAAAAATAAGACAATTTACCATCTATCAAAATGGGCCTTGAGTAAAAGTAAAATTATTCCTGCTCACAAGGCAAAATTCAAAACACACCAGGAAACTTTTTCGAATTTCAAATATATGTATATTACCAATAAAAATATTTTTTTTTTTATTGAACCTATATGTTATCCTTACAAAAAATGACATTTCAACTGTAATTTGAATATTTTCTAACTAAGACATAAAATTATCCATCTTGAAGGCATTGTGTAAATTGCAAATATTTGCATAGATTTAAAGAATTTCAAATATTTTCTTATTATAAAAGTGCTTTTACTTGCATTTGTTTATAAATAATTTACATAATTGACTATCATTATATGTGCCATGTGTGATGTTGCACTATATTTTTTCATGTTGAAACATTGTATTGTTTTTTTCTTTGTTATTATTAAAAACTTATTTTTAATATATCCACCATTTAGAAAAAAATGTTATTTGTATCAAGTGCTTTGTAACATTTTGTTATGAAGTTAACACAGGGACAGGGCGGGTGGGATAACAGCAAACAGAATTTTGCCTATTGTAGTTTTCTTCTAAAATGAGAAGGAATATAGGAATAATTTTAAAAAGTAATGAACAAAACCCATATTGCTACAAATATATATTACTACAACTAATCTTAAAAACATACCTCAAATTCCCTGAATTCATCCTGTGATATTAAAAGTGGGTCCTTTATTTATCCAAATGCAGCAATAAATACATTCAAAATAATTATTAGCTCATTACAGGGCATTTATAATCAATGTCAAATGCATAAATTAAATAATTATTTATGCAATATTTGATATTCATTTCCCATTTCAAATAAATTCCCCAAATTATTGATCACTTATATTATTGATCGATATATTGATTATTAATCCACAAACAATTCTTCAATTCAACAATTCTTTAAATTACCTATATATATATTTAAACTATATAAATTGTTAAAATTGTTTTTGAAAATTAATCAAAATATTTATTCATCAAAAAGATGTATTTTATTTTTCAAACATAAAATTTACATCATATATAAATTCTATTTTAAAATTTTGAAGTTATACAAAAAAGTATTTAATTGAAAAATCAATTCAAAATAATGAAATATGATTTTAAACATAAATATTACAACAAATACAGAAATAAAAATACATAATAATTCATTATCATCATAAGTTTAGATATAACTAATAGAAATAAAAGCTATAAACTTATTTTAACTGATATTTTTCTTATCAGTTATTTGGGATAAATAAAATAAAAACATAAAATTGAATTATATTCTACTGCTGTTAATTTTAATAATTCCAATTGGGTTTAATTAATTAATTCAGTTTTAAAGTTAAATAATTTATACATTAATTCCAAATTGTAATATTTTTTTTAAATTACTTATGTTAAGTAAAATATTTCAAGAAGGAAATAAAAATGAAGTTAAATATATGAATGTAATATAATGTAATTCTTATAAGATTAAAACTTACTCAATTTCATCACAGTTTGGAATGGCAACATTTATTTGTAATCTAGCATTTACATTCACAGGAATACCCAATTTCTAGAAAGATTTTAAAAAAAAAAAAATAAAAAATAAGCATTTAATAAATAAAAAAAAAAAAAAAAAGAAACATAAAAAAAAAAAAAAAAAAAAAAAAAAAAGAAATGTAGAAATAAACATTTTTAACAAAATAATGAATTTATTTTTATTCCAAAGATACCATATATTATAAAATGCATTAATCATGATGTTCCAAAAGTAATAAACATTGATAAGAGCTAAATGAATGAAAAACACTTTACAAAAAAAAAAAAAAAACTGAAAATCGATCTATTTAAAAGTTTCTTTTTTAGGGGTTGTAATTAGCACATTCATCAGTTTATTGCTCTTTTTTTTTTTTTAATTTTAAGAAATTTCAAAAAGTTGCCATATTCTTCAAAGAAAGCTGTTCATGTTGCCGCTACTATGATAGTTAACTTGCCAACATTAGGCTTCGAAGACAGAGATAACATGAAACAGCCGATCATGCGCAACATTGACATTAAATGCTCTCGTCTGGAAGTTTTTCCAATTTTTTTACTAATTTTTCCAGATCGATAAAATTTCCTGACTTTTTCTGCTTATCAGGTTATGCTGCACCCTTTAATAAATTGCATGTTATTTATGCAAGGAATTCATTTTAAAAATCTGTCCTGTTTCAATAAAAATAAGAAGAAAAAAATTTCACCTTCACATTTTAAAGGCAATCTGTTTAAAAATATGTATTTTTTAAGAAATTTCATTGATTATTTTCATATAATTAATAAAATTAAATTAGATCTTAGTAAACGATAATGAGATTAAAAATTATCAATATACTTCGCTTGAGAAAAAAAACCTTGCATTTAAAATGAAATAAAATTTCATTACAAATACTTTTTACATAATAATTAAATTTTAGCAAAATTAATGATAAATCTTCACTTGAAATAAGTAATCATTGAGAAGCTTTTTGAAGCATAAATAAAACTTACAGGCTCCAAATCAATAATAAACACATGCTGTTCTGGATCTGGTTTCAACCCATCAATCTTATCATGATAATGCTGATCTGCATACAAAAAATGAGGGAAAGAAATAACAGCTGGAGTACCTACAGAAAAATCAAGGTTGCTTAAATAGTGAAAAATTAGAATAAGGTGCTGAAGTTGAATAACTGGATACTGTCAAATACATTAGATAAATTGCTCTCAAACTATAGAACATGGTTTTAAATGGGAAAGTTAATTTGTTGAAATATATTTCCCACACATAAAAACCATATAATTATAGTCAATAGAGTATCATAAATTATCAAATAATTATAGTCAGTCAAGATTTAACAATTAATTTCAAAATTTTGATGAGCAAAATCTTTAATTATGACAAATTTTAAAATAGTAAATAATCATTTAGTCAAGACATTCCCAATTTTAAAGCCAAATACATTGAGATCATTTTCTTTTTACAAGAACATACTTATGTTGGTATAGTTTTTAGATAGCTTTTTTATTAAGTCACAAATAAAAGGCTTTTAAATAATTTAGAGAATATTATTCTGACAATACCATTTTTGATATCCATTTTATTGATAGTCAATGATATTTATATTTTATTATTTTTGTTATCAAAAACTAAATATTATAGTTAAATATCCTTATTTCAATACATATGTTGGTTAAATGTATATATATAGTAAATACTTTTTTTCCTTTAAAAATAATATAATTAAATGTTATTCACATTAAAAATTGGGAAAAAAAATTGAGTTAAAAAAAAAAGAAAAACCATACCAAATTGACAGGTTTCTATATCCAGAGCTCCAGGAGGCATGCATGAATCTGCACATAGGCAAGAATTCTCTTCTTTATATTTTCCATTGTCTAGTGCAGTTTCATCTAGCCAATATCTATAAGATTCTATTTCATTTACTTCTATTTCAGAGAGATAACTTAATTGCAGTGTGCTGAAATGGTAATTGTAAACAATAATTATTTCATTAAATTGTGAAAGTAATCTACAGTAAAAATGACTTTAAAAAGTTTATTTTCTAACCTGCATACATCAGCAACAAAAAGACTCAATTTCTGCTTTTTGTCATTTCTGAATGGAGGCCACATATCTCCAGCTAAAATGTTAAAAAAAGAATTTAATAAATTAAATAATTAGTAAAAATTGCATAATAACAAATTTTACATGATTTTATTTCCATCCATAGAAAAATTTACTAATGATTTTTAATGTCACACATATTTCTATCTAAAAATATACAGTAAAAATGTCATATTTTTGAATGTTTACATACAAGTTTTACTTTTAAATTTTATTTTAAGACATCCACACATACACTAAGCACAGATTCTTATGTGATCATCAATTCAATTTAAACAATAACCTCTTATTTTTCAAAAAATAAAACTAAAACATTTTATCAATATTTATATGAACTCTATACATTATATGGTTATATATATAGAGAGTTGTATATCTAAATGAGCTTTATGCCTTTATATGAACTCTATATTTTAACGCTGCATTTTATATTGATTACTAATAATAAAGATTAATTTTACTCTCAAAATAATAGGTGAAACTTTTTCTAATCATAAAAAAATTAACAAAGACTAGAAGTAACTAATTAAAAACTAGACATTTTCTTTTATTTCACATTTTATTTACTTATTATTTTATTTCTTTATTTATAACAGATCCCACAGACAGGACCTGAATAAAATTTCAGGGCAAAATTTCACCAATTATACAAAGATTATTTTTTGTACAAAGGTCTGCATTTCATTTATTTCACATTCATTTACTTATATATAATTATTTTTAATGCAAAATAAGTAAAACAATGTTTCATACCTGTTCCTTGTATCTGATTACAAGGTGGATGTCTTCCGATAATACACTATGAAAATAAAATTTATGTAAATTCAATTAATTAAAAGAACAAGATATTAAAAAAATAAACAGAAAAAATACCACAAAAAGTTATGCTATAGTATTTATAATTTAATATAAATATATGTTAATAATGTTGTTTACAAATGTTATTACATTTTCATACAATAGGTGGCTAAAATGGCTAACTGTGTAAAAATATGCACCCGACTTTCCTGACTAAACTTACAACATTTTCCTGACCTACAGCTACTAATCATATTAATTTCCTTATTATAACAAATTATAATTCAATGAAAATAACATCAAGGTTTCTTAAGATGAAATCAATTAAATACTTTCCTAAAAAATTGTAAGCATATCTTTTACTAATCAATGTCTTCACACAAATATTTTTATCAAATAGTCACAAACAAATACAAAAATTAAGTATAATTCTTTGAAAGATAAAATGAGACATTTTAGAGTAATGATATTATACATTCATTGTAAAATGACAACTTTAGTTGTTATTCAATAAATGCATACTGATTATGTATTTCAATTTTTTTAATTATAATTAATCATTGAATGACTAACAAAACAAAATATTAACAGATAATTATATTTAAGCCATATTTATTCATATTATTATCAATCAATTGTTATCAGATAATGAAATGGAAGAGAAGACTGTATTAAATACTATAAAGCTTTTATTAATTATTCAGATTATCTTTTTCATAGAAAATGCTAACACATCTCTTTAAGAAAAAAATTATAAGTAAATACTGATAAATGAAACAATATTTTTAATTTAACTACTTGAAATTTGATTTTCAATTTAAAAAAATGTATAAAAATTCAAACAAAAATCAGAAGAAATTTAAATTATTAAATTAATTATGTAAAAAAATCCCTTAAAATTAATAATAATGTATGTATATTCAAAGAACTATTTGCAGTTAGATGAAAATATCAATGGTTTTTATATATCAATTTAAAATACATACTTGCTACCTTTCCACAAATCGACATAGCCATATTTATCAACATCAGATTTTCCAGTGAAAATTGTATATTCTCCATCATCGCTGTTGTTTTTCTAAAAATAATAAAAATCAAATTAAAAAGCATGCTTAATTTCATAAAAATTTCAATCTGAAATTTATCAACATAAATCATTAAAATATATACTAAGTCTATCTTTATAGAGAAATTAATAAATTAATAATTTTAAAATAAATAAGATATAAAAGTCTATCTTTATAATGATTTTAGTCTTTTTTTTTTTTTTTTATCTTTAGAGTGACTATATACTAACTAAACATTTTATCTTACATGTTAATAATTGTTAGCTTTACAGTTAAATGTTAATATTTTTATTAAAATGATGATTGGTATATTTTTAGAAATATACATTAATTATAAAGACTAGATATATTTATAATAATGCTTTATAGAATAAACAAGATAATTAGAAATGCCTACAGATAAAGAAAATGTATTTGTTACTTTATTATGATAAACACTCATAATCTTCATGAAAAATTTTATATATTATGTTAATCTCTGAATATAATGCATATAAAATTGAATTTTACATGAAAAGAAATTTCAAATATATTATATATATGCTAGATTTGAATAACTCACACGATAAAACCAGCCAAATTTGTCATATGGAACTTCAATTCCAATGTCTTTTGCAGTATTTAAAATTTCTTCTTCATAGCCATCAAATAATAAATTTCTTATTGATTTTGTTACATAAAGTCGACTGTTAGTAAACTTAAGAATTGAATCAATTCCACTAATAAAAAATGGATCTCCTGATCTTACTCCTTGATTTACAGCAGTCTGAAAAAGAAAATGGCAATTTTACAAATTTCAGTATAGGTATATATATAATATTTCATTATAAATAATCCAAAAGTACAAGTCATCAATATTCTAAATATCTAATGGCAAATATTAAAACACATTTGTTATTCACCAAAAGTGATAATTATGATATTTGAATTTTAAATTTAATTTTTAATGTTTATTAAATAATTATTAAAAATATTCTAAAAATGCTCAACTTTTTAAAATATATATAATTCAGACTTCAAATAAAGTTTTAGAACAAGAATAAAATTAGATAAAATTTTCTTATGAAATTTTATTAATAAAAATGAGATTTTGTTCAATGGAATGCAAAAGTATATTATATATTTTGTTAAAATCAATTATACAAATGTTGCAATCAAATTTCTATTAATTTTAGGAGATTTTTTTTTTTCGATGATAAATTTTAGAAAATATTAAAAACAATAAATAGTTAAAAAATAAAATCTGAGAAGCATTTAATAATGCCAATAAATAAAATTGTAATTTATGTACCGCTAAAGGAACATTCACATTTGTCACCAAGTCATCTAAAGAACCATTAGTCAAGCTAGGTTCATAGAACCATCGTTTTATTTGAAGATAAGAAACAGTTCCATTTGAATGCCAAGTTATATTCACTTTTTCACGAGTCTCCCTAAAAATATTTTAACTTTATCAAAAACCAATTTATGATTTTTGCATAATGAAATAAAAAATAAATAATAAATTAAAAATAAATTTAAAATAGAAAAGAATTACTCTTTGAATAAATTATTTTGGTAAAAGTAACTTAATAACTATGTTGAAGGAAAAAAAAAAAGATATTTTTAAAAAATCCTTTAAGATATAAATTATATTTAATTCATTAAAAAATATTTTTTATTTGTCTTTCTACTACTATCTCACTAAATTATTAAATAAATATAGAATTTAAAAAGGTAATTATTATACTTTGCTAATTAAAATCATTTCAGAGATATATAGATAACTCATAATAATTAAAAGATGTCAAAAACATAGCTTTTACACATACATGAAAAAGCAATAATAATTCTCTTTTGTAATTTTATTTTCAATCAATTAGGAAAATTTATTTATACAAAAATTTACAAAAAAAAAAAAAAAAAAAGATATTGATCTACATATATTCTGTAGGAAAAAAATACAATTCTTCTATTGAAACTTCAGATTATGTATATATTAGAAATGATAAAAGTGATTAAATTGAATGCTTAAAACAAATTTTCAAATGAAAAACAAATATTATCAAAATAAAAAATAAAAATTATTTTGATAAACTGAATGAAATGTGAAAATAAAATGTAAAAGCATATTGATAATTCAAATACATAAAAAAAAATAGTATATTTAAATATTAATAAATACTTTAATTTTTATGATTTCATTTGGATGATATTCTGTGATAATACATAATTTCAAAAAGCAAAATATTTTTTGCCAGATTTTTAAAATGTAAAAAAAAAAAAAAAATTAAATAATCAGGAAAGGCTTATTTACATGAAAAGAAAAAAATAATTAAGCTCCCTATAAGTAAAAAATTAATGTGTAATAAAATTCTATTTGATGATTATTTCTTAATAAAAAAATCAATATCAATAAAATTTAAATTTAAAGCAATTTTATAAAATGACTTAAAACCATTGTATTAGAAAACATTTTAAAAGACAAATTAATAAAGAAAAAAAAAAGTAAATTGTTTTTAATGAAGTTTAAATTAAAAAGAATACAATTATAAAAAAAACCAATTACTAAAAGTAACTACAAATATATATGTTCAAACTGAAATCTAATTACAAGATGCCTTAAAAAATTAATCATCACTTTTAGTAAAATTAACAAGAAAAGTAAATTTACAAGCACAGCATGACACCAGTATAACATGGCTATCCAGTAATAATTATTACAACAATGTTAAAGGTAAAGATTTCATTTTCAAACTGATTTTTCAATTCAGAATGTGAATTCATTTTTTTTTTTTTTATTATTATTATTTATTTATTTATTTATTATTTTTTACAGCTTTTTATGCAATTATCCTTATAGCCTAACTGAAAGTACTGAACTGTAATAGCTGATTTTAATTCAAAAAATTGACTACTTTATTAGAACTCATTACTATATTAATACAACAAATCTGAATGCATGTAACTTATTCTTAGATTTAACTTACTTAAAAAAAAAAATAGAAATTATTTTTGTTAGCAGAATTCATACTTTTTCCTCATTTTTTTTTTTTTTTTTTTTTTTTTGCACAATTTAAGTATAACAAATTTTCAAATGTGCACTATATTTAATTTTATCATACAGTACTGTAATTTAAAAGGAATTTAAGGTGAGAGAAAAATTAAATCAACATAAATTTTTGATATTGTTATTTTAGATTTCTATCTTCCAGTTTATACAGTACAGCTATGTGTAATTTCGCAGAGCTAAATTTAAAAGAAATTTCTGTATATCTACTAAAAAGTATACTGGATTATTTTTATCTCTCATAATAATTCTTTTTTTTTGGGAGGAGGAAGGGAGATCATTCTTCTTCCTGCATTATTTTGAATCATATCACAGTAGACTCTATTGTAATTAATTCAATATTATAAAATTTTAAATTCCTGGCTTTGAAAGTTGCAACAAGTGTTTTTTTTTTTTTTTCATATTTTTAATATACTAAAATTATTTAATTTAGAATTTCCATTGAATTTAACAATGATTGCAGCACATGTTTAAATTAATTCAACAATTAAATTTTAATGTTAAAATTTTTTTATCAATAAATATAACTTACTTGAACTGATGAAAGTTTCTTCAAAAGTTTAATAAGAAATTCTAAATAATAACAATAATTTCCTAAGTGATTATAAAATAAAAATTAATAAACAAAAAAACTTTAGTAAAATTAATTATATTCATAAAAATTAAATTATACTTTTAATGGCACTGTGGAAGGTTTTTTTTTATGTAATATTTTGTAAATTTCATTTAAGTGATACAACATTGTTGGATATGGTCAAAATTATATGAAAATGATACAATTTTAAAATGAGATCAGAATCAGATTAAAATTAATGATACTTTTAAAATTTAACAGTATTTACCATCTCCATAATTTTTCAATGAAATTGTAAATATATAGTGCATAATCTGTCCTTATAAATTTAACCATATCATAAGTTTTACTATGAAATTTTTTTAAAAAAAACTACAATTTTTAATCAGAACTGCATAATCTTTTTAATAATAATAAATGCTATAAACATAGAATAATTTTTACAAAATCCAAAAAATTTCTTTGAAAGATTTGCAAAGATTCACATTTACTAAATAAAATTTATCATTAATAAATAAATGCCTAATTAGTAAATAGATAACATTTTTTTTATATATATTTGAAGAAATTTATGGATAAAAATAAATTTGAATATAAATATAGATTTTACACATACAAATAAATACATATCATTCATACCAAACGTGTAAGGGCCAAGCTCTTGAACATATGGCTTTGCTTTTTTTTCAATAATATCTTCTGTGTTTGTTACATTAAAAAAATAAAATCTAGCATAAATTGGAACAGGAATTACTTTCCAATATTCATATGGTTCTGCTTCAGGTGACAGAATTAAATTCTAAAAATAAAAAAATCACATATAAGAGCAACTTTTAAATAATTAACAAGTCAAATAAAGTAACACTAAAATCCCAGAAAAATAAATATAACAGATAATTAATAAGATAATTTTTTCAGACAAAATGCATATTAGTTTGAGAAATACATAAAAATAAAGAAAATACATAAAAGATTTTTTTCTTATTGTACAACTTTTCCAAAAGATATTTCATTAAAAATTGTTTTTAAAATATTTAAAACACCTAGTTTTTATTTATTTCTCTTTAAGGTACAAAAAATTTTTAATTTTTTAATATATTTGACAAAGTAAGATTTAAATTAGCAAAATAAAACTAACTTTCCTATAAATGTTTTTAAAAAATGCATCAGAAAATAATTATTAATCACATAAAAACATGAATTAAAAATAGAGATATAGAATAGGTGTTTTTCTTGATTTTTAAAAGATTTTTTTTTATTGATAATAAAAACATTTTTAAACAGAATAAAATGAAATAGAAAAAGAGATTTTTAATTTGCACTATTAACTTCATCATTTGCAAAATTCCGAAGAAAAAATATATTTGTCAAAAACACATGGAAACATTCATAAATAATATTTTTCAAAATATATCAATAAATTATATTAACAACCTTACAAAGAAAATTACTAGCTGATATTAGAGAACATATATAATAATTTTTAACACAAGAAAAAATAAAATAAGCTGATGATAGCTTATTTTTAACGCTTTGTACATCGGGAACATAATTTTGTTATATCCCGATGTACAAAGGTAAACAAACACCTTTAATGTAAACAAAGCACATGGCTTTTTAAATTCTTATTTTATTAGTTATTCAAAATTTTTATTCTTGAAAGTAGAAGTGTCTCAAAAGTCACAACTTACTTCTTCTACCTGCCACCGTAAAATACGAGGAAACATTAAATAAGAAAGAAGTCCCATAATAGCCATGGTCACTCCTATGACAGCTAAGAGTATTGTTTTCGCACCAGCTGATAAAGCCATTGGGAAAATTAGCAGTGTGCACCTTGGCGGATTGAGCAGTCCTTTTCTTTTCCAAACGGGTGTTCACATTCTTTTATTGCAGACGGAATGTTTGAGTGATAATTGGAGGAGGTTTTCGGCCGTCATTTGTCCAGTGCACGAAGCCAAGGATAACAGAACATCAAAACAGTAAACACACACTTTGACTAAATGTCCCAAGGTCGCCATTGCATTTGTGATGTTGGAAAGCGCATGCGCTCTCGTTTCAAACAAATCAAACAAAACTGATTCATCATTTCGCATTGGCTCACGTGCAAGTGCTGAAGAAAAGAAAAAGAATATAGATTAAAGATAAGTGTTTTCCTCAAATTCGCTGTTACTTCTTTAATAAAAAAATGTTTAATTTTTTTTTTTTTTTGTAAAGATGGTTTAAGAAAAAAAAAAAATTTTCGAATTTAATTTTATGCTGAAAAGAGTATCTTTTATTTTTATTCAATGTCGTATCTTGAGAGAGAAAGATAAATACGAGGTCAACAAACTGTTGCTAACGGAATACGACGCATTTAAGAAGTATTTTTGTGAACAGTGGCGAATGCATCGGAAGAATAAAGGAAGAAAATAAAATACAAGCCATGTCGCGACTTATTGAGGTTTAAAAAAAAAAAAAACATTTAAGAAGAGTTCTTTTTTTATTTATTTAATTTTTATAGTATTTTATTTAGTATATTAATTAAATAATTTAGTTTATTGTTTTTTCTGGTATTTAATTACAAAAAATTCAAAAAATTTTTTTTACAGTAAATATTTTTAAATGATTTTTTTCAGCAAAATTTTTTTTTAAATAGTTACCTTTTTATTTTTTATGTGTTTCGTTTTAAAAAAATAAATTCGAAATACTTCGCATTTTTTTTTTTTTTTTTTTTTTTATATTTATCGTTGAGTATTGATAAGCCAATTCCATTGATGTATTCCACAAACTGATGATCAGAGGAGGACTTTTGTGGGGAGGGGTAATTGTCCTGCATTTGCATGTCGTATGAGAGAAAAACCCAGAAAACTTCCACTAGGCAGGCTGACTGCCATATCTACATTCATTATTATAATCGATATCGAGTCTCCTCGTTTCTGAAAACAATGACTACAACGTATGCCATCAGTTCAGCTAGCTGCTCATTTACATATTTATCTAAAAATGTGAAGTAATGACCTTGTACGAAGAATGGTACATAAAAACCACAGTGCAGTTACTAATGTGAGAAATGAGGATTTCAATGGCCCTTCGCCTTGTAAGACTTTTCTCCTCTATGACTTACAAACACGGCTCAGTTTCCCTTGAAAGTCCTCCAGGAAGGATATTATTTTCTCCTCTGTGAACTATTCGAAACATAAATAAATAAGTCCATGATGTGTTGTGTTATAAAAGCATTGCTGTGTTACAAAAGGAAGAAATGTAAAAAAAATATTTATTTATTACATTTTACTTTTAATTATAAACAAGTAAAATTGATTAAATCCGAGTTTATTTTGAGACAAATTATATATATATTTTTTTTATTTTAATGCAGCTGGCAAAACAGACATGGACGTCTTGGATGCCTTAAGGCAAGCGCTGCACAGACATTACTCACTTTGCATTACCCAGGGGCGCGTGTAACTTGAAGGTATACCACGGACGCGGAGTAACAATGCCCCCTGCAACACTCTACGATCCTGTTAGGACCGGGACCTACGGTTTAAAGTGGATTCCGAACCACTGCAAACACTCAAGGCACCACCGGGACTACGAACCCAGAAAATGGGTGTGTGGTGGGTTGACCGAGGCCAAGTTGGAGAACTCACGCTTTACACACGCCATTCAAAACAATATTTAACACATTTAATGACATATAATTGTATATATTCGGGGAAGGACTACTTTGAGCTGAAACTCTCGACTACACGCTGGGTGCTCAAAGAAGTGCAGGGTTGCACTAAATATACTTTCTTTCCGGGTGAGAGATTATAGGCCAACTAATACGCAGGGTTGCGCTAAATATATTTTTTCTTGAGGGGAAACACTGTATACCATCTAAATGTTTCTCGGCAGAAGCGCAGGGTTGCGCTGTACTTCCTCTTTACAAAAACGCTGAAGGGTTAGGCCTCACGTTAAGACCACTGATACAAAAAAAAGAAATAAAGTAAGAAATTGTTGATTCTTTGTAATTCAATAAATTGTCTTTAGATTTTAAAGAACGCTAAAATTTTGAAATTTTTTTTTTTACTATCATTTATTTATTAAGGAAAAGGGAACTTTAAAAATAATAACAGAAAAATAATGTCCAAATCAAAACACGTTGGCATTCAAAAGCAAATAAAAGCAGGGAAAAAAAATTGATAAATTTTATTTTTTGATAAAATGAACAAATTTCGTAAATCGGCTTTCAAAAATGTTTCAAATAACTCCCTGATTTTATCACATTGTTATTTATTCTCAGAAAATTCTAAACTGTGTGAAATTTAGCATTTAACATTATCACCATGACCTGCAATTTCAAACATAGTTTTCAATAACACTGATTTCAAACATTCTTTAAGTAGGGAAAAGCACTATTAGGGGAATTATGATAAGAAAAAAAAAAAACTAGCGTAATAAAAAAATCTATAGAATTATTCTTAGCTATAATAAGAAATTTAAAAAAAATTATTTTCATTAGTAACATGAAAAGTAGTTATAAAGCTAAATGAACTGTTAGAAACTGTTTTGTTGTTGTTTCTTATCCCATTTGGCAGGCATCTAGGCCAAACCCACGTGCCCATATGTACTCAGTTGAAGGGGAAGGAAGCAGCTTCTGTTGTGATGGAGCACTCGTGAGTTTGATTTTTGGCACCGTGACGCTCTACAGTCATAGGAGACCGAAAAAGGTTTAAAGCGGATTCAGAACCACTACAAAGCATCCATGGCACCGCCGGGACTCGAACCCCTAAACCTGTGGCACCGAGCGCCAGAGCGCGGCCATTCCTGAGCGCGGGGCCTGAATGGCCAAGTGTCTAGCGCTCGGTGCCACAGGTTTTGGGTTCGAGTCCTGGTGGGGCCATGGATGCTTGTGGTGGTTCAGAATCCCCCTTTAAACCTATGGTCCCGGTCTAACATGATCGTAGATCGCTATGTTGAGGTTGTTTCACCCTCCTGGTTCCTCGCATATACATGCATATTACTCTTAGCTATGGCCGAATCGCCTGCGACGGGGTCTACTGGTCCTGGTGTAAGCTTTCCTGCATCAGGGGCAATAGTAACAACAACAGTTATAAAACAAGTTATATATAAAAAAAAAAAGTCAATTCCTACTTTTTTTTTCATTCTATTGCAGAAAGTCCTTTATAACTAATTTTCATTCGTTTTTCTAAGTTTATCTGGCGGCATCTATTGGTAGATGCATGCAACTTAAATCTAAAAAAAAACTAAAATTAATGAATTAAATTTAATTACTAAATTAATATTTGAAAAACTGTATTAACATTCAGTGTCATCCACTACAAGTTAAAAATGTATTTGAACTTGAGTGGATGAATAAAAAGTATTTTATGAACGACTGAAAATTTGAACAAGATATATATAGGGAGAGTGTGAGCCAATGGAAGGAATTGAACAAGCGCTTTCAAATGGATAAAAATTCAACTTTTAAATTTACAATTATGGTATACAAATCCTGTTGTTGGATCTAATTATAAATTTCTTGGGAGAATCATAGCTCGGAGTAGTTGAAATATAGATATCAACGAATAATGAGATTTTGAATCGTGGCTCGAACCAGATACTGTGCAAGAGGTCTGAGGTTCGAATCATCTTGCGGTATTGTTGAAGTTACAGTTTCAAGAAACGAAAAGACTCGATGGTGATTGTGTTTTTAATATATGTAAAGCCTATCGCATTGATAATCAGTTTGCTTATGGAATTTTCGGAGTTTTCCCCGAGAGGCAGTTACTAGTGAAAGTCTTCTTGTCTCACCCATCGATGGGGTTGTTCATTGTGTTGTTGTTATTTCTTATCACATTTGGTAGATATCTAGACAAGCCCATTAATCCGTAAAGTTTGAAGGAAAGGGGACAACTTCTGTGGTTGAAGGGAAAATCTGGGACAACTTCTTATGTCATGAGATGGAGCAAAATGGATTCCCACTAGGTAGAAGATCTGACTGGGCTCCGTGACGTTCTTATAGTCAATATGAGATCGGGACCTACGGCTTAAAATGGATTCTTGAACCACTAACACACAACATTTACAAAGAAACAAAATTCAGATGTGGGACAAAAGGGCCGGATTTAGATAAAAGAGGCCCTAGGCTATTCCACTTATGAGGCTCTTTCACCTTCCCATTTTTAAGTTTGTAAATTACATGAGAGTTACCGCCTGCATAAACCGAGACCGGCATCATTACAGTGATATATGTCAATATGTTAAATGAAACACGGGCTTTCCAGTGATTTTTACTACTCGCTTGCAGCGACTCTTATATAAAAAATTAGGCACGGTTAATAAATAAATGAAAACTGTCGAGAACACTTATTTGGACATTTATTCTCAGCACTTGCGTATATAGTGCTTTATGGAACAATAACTAATCAAACATAACACACAACATTTACAAAGAAACAAAATTCAAATAATAAAAATTATCTTTGCACACGAAAATAAAATTTCGCCGGGCGAAAGGAGGGCAAAAATTATCATATTTTCTATTAAATAGCTGAACGTATGAACTATACTTTGGTGCAATCTAGTACATACAACGAACAGCCCCAATGAGCCAAACGCGTTGATCTTAACCAGTACATTTTTTATGTTTGTTTATTATTCATATGTGTAGAATGTCTCCTTATTTTCGATTCAGTGTTTTAGTGTTTACTGTTTTTAGAATGGTGTAATTCTAATTTTGCTAACAATTTGAATGCAGGCCCCTCTTGATCTTGAGGCCCTAGGCTGAATCCTAGTTAGCCTATAGGAAAATCCGACGCTGGATTGTGGGTCAGTTATCTGTAATAATCCTTTCGGAATGCAATGTCAGCCCTCATCAGCTATATGTGGTCTATTCGTGGAATACTTCAGTGGAACACGAGGCCTATTCATGTTTAACAAGAAAAACTTCAATGATAATGATAAAACTTTCTAAAGTGTAATACATGTGATATTAACTAGAACAGGTTCAAAGACGGATCTTATCTGCTGATTAAAAATAATTTTCTGAACAAGATCGATTGATTATTTTTCATTAAAAAATGTACAGAACATCATGTTAGTGCTGAATTGAATATCTGATTATTATTTTTTTCCATCTTATCATGAAATTAAACAGAAACAAGCTTCAAAACAGTCCTTTCCAGCAAGAAAAAAAAAAATGATTCCAATATCAATTTTACGAAAAATTATCCATAAGAAAAATAACGATTGGAGAAGTTTACAAAGGATCTTTTTTATCTTATTACTATCCAGTTATTATTTTAATTTTTCTCTCGCCTTGAAATAATTCTAGATAAATAATCAATGATTTATGCATTGAGCTTTAAATGAAAAAAAAAAAAAAAACAGTTTTCGTGGTATATTAATAAGCGTTATAAATGATATTGAATTTTAGAGTTTCGCAACCTATCTGTTTTTTTTTTTTAATTACACAAACTTGTTATTCTTACATCAGTGAGTCTAGAATTTCCTTTGAATAAGGAGAATTTATTTTTGAATAAGGAGAGAATGTTTGGAATAATTTAGGCATTAAACTAAAGAAACCCGTTGTTTTAGTAGCTTCATTAAAGGAACATCACTGTATCACTGTGGTGTACAAACTGAATACCTTGGGTGAAAAATGCCTTGTGGAGCATTGTTTCTTAATGATGTTTTCATGGTGGACTTAGATATTATTTTCCTCATTTGAGTATTTTATTGTTATAATTTGCATATTTTAATCTCATCATTTGCATATTTTTTTTTTCCTAATGCAGCTGGCAATTACTTAGACAGTTGTTTTTTATTCCATAAAAAAGTGCTGCCGACGTCACTCACTTAGCACTACCCAGGGTGCGTGTAGCTTGAAGATAAGCCACGGACGCGGAGTAACAATACCCCTGCAACGCTCAACGATCATTTTAGACCGGTACCTACGGATTAAAGTGGATTCCGAACCACAACAAAATCCGTAGCACAGCCGGGACTCAAATCCGAAACTTGTGGTACCGAGCGCCAGAACGCTAGCCACATTTGCGTGTTTTATTCCCATTATTTGCATATCTTATTGTTATCATTTGCGTATATTTATGGGAATATTTGCCCATTAAAGTCTAACTTGAGGGGTCGATGCCAATAATGCATGTATTGCAATATACGCCGAATGAACTCGAACCATTAACGAATTCAAATCGACACGCTCATTTCCACTGAACAACAAGTCGAGAGTTTTATAGTAATTAATATAGTTGAATAAAATCTTACTTTCACTTCTACTTTTCATCGGCAGCCTGTTGGGCAATTGGCTAACGCTCTGGCCTTTGTTAGCACAGACTTTGGGTTGTAATCCCGGCTGTGGCATGGATATTTGTTAGGGATTCGGAAAGGACGAGTATCAAGCGCTCTGGCACTCAGTGCGACAGGCTTCGGGTTCGAGTGCCGGTGGTGCCATGGATGTTTGTAGTGGTTCGTAATTCACTTTAAGATGTAGGTCCTGGTCTCATATGATTGTAGAGCGTCACGGAGCAAAGTCAGACTTCTACTCACATCATTCCCAAACTGCATAGAGGCCTCTTCAGCTCTCCATGATGTGGTGTTGTGTAGTAGTGGTTAGAATCCGTCCTGCGCTGCAGGTCACGGTGTAATTAGCATTAAAGTGTGCACAAAAAATAGCCATAGAGCAAACCAAATCTACTCTTTCATGAGCATTTCCTTCAAAAATGTGAACTGAAGTATTTCTCACGCTTTAGCGCTACCACTCAGTAATTTTTACAGAATTTTTTTTCCTGATGCAGCTGGCAAACATTTAGACAGTTGTCTTAGATGCCTTAAGGCAAACGCTGCACCAACGATATTCACTTAACACTCCCATATGTGAGCTTGAAGATAAGCTACGGAGCACGGAGTAACACTACCCTACGCAATGCTCGACATCACAACCGGCACCTACGGTTTTTCCCACCACAAACATCCATGGCACCGCCGGGACTCGAACTCGAAACCTGTAGTACCGAGGGCCAGAGCGCTAATCACTCGGCCATCAGGCCCCATTTTTACGGAAATGGCATGAACAGTTTTGCATATTTAAAGGCTAATAGCTTATATTAACAAATATGAATTACTTAAATAAAAAAGCGGGCTTATACTAGTCAAGTAAATGATAAATAATCTTTTACTTTTTTTCTCCATTTATTTAAATCGAACCTACTTAACTCATCTTGAATATATACGGTTAAAGTTCACCTTCCACGACATCGTCTTTATCTGCTTTTAATCTAGCTTAGTTTAAATGCATTGAGAGCAGGGCTAATCTGTTATGTCTCTGTTAGATATTCTTTTATAATATCTTGTCAGCAGATGTGAAGTTCAGTTCACTCTATAATCAGATAGATTCCTAAAAATGATTCCAGTCTAGTCTCGATAAAGCGATTTAATTAGGAACATTAGCTCAGATTAAACCGACCATTCCTTGGCTTATTAAATCAAAATCAAATATGTATTAAAATACAAAACAAATTCAATTAAATTAAACAGACGAGGCCACATAATTATAAATTAAAATTTATTTCAATTTCATCACGCTTACAAGATTTAATTGTGGAAAAAGAGTTACCGTAGTAAGAAAACTTCAACACTAATGTTAGAATTCAAAAAAAAAACCTTTATTCATACTTAGTTGTAATCTAAACTCACATTTGCCAAATTTCATCAATGAATATTGCAATGAATTTAACAGTAAATAAATTAATATTGAACACAAACCTCAAAGCTCAACAACAAATCTATTGATTATTAGCAATTAACTAAGCCTAGCCAAAACATCTTCATTGGTGCAACATCCCGATGGTAGATTAAGGCCGTCTACCTACTGGCAGGTAGCCAAACCTCAGCGATGACTTACAATGACTTACTACTGCGCCCAAAAGTAACATCGATTTTTTTCGAAAACTCTTTATTTATTCTTCCAAATTTATTTCATCGCCTTCAAAGTAATCCTCCGGACACAATGCACTAATGCCAACTTTTTTCCGATCCTCAATGCATGCTAAAAAGCCATCGGCAGGGAGGGCCTTCAAAGCGCGCGGCGATTCACGTTGAATATCTTCAATCGATTCAAAACGGTGTCCCCGGAGTGGACTTTTGAGTTTAGGGAATGGGCAGAAGTAGCACGGTGTGTGGAACGATATGGGTTTCATTTTTGGCGAAAAAGTGACGAAGAATCAATACAGTGTGAGCTGGCGCATTCAGTGTTTCGATACCAATCGAGATTTGACACGTTTGAGACCCAAAATGGAATTGACCGATCCTTTTGAAATTCCAACATCATCAACAAGGTCTCTAATCGTAAATGGACGGTTTGCAAGCACTAAATCATTAATTTTTTAGACGTGAGCTGCGTCGGTTGAGGTTGATGGTCGGCCAGAAGGCTGTTCTTCTTCAATGCATTCTCTGCCTTCTTTGAACTGTTTATACCACTTCTAAACATTTCTTTCCGATATAGGAATGCTCACCGAATTCCTTCTGAAACATTCTATACGTTTCCGCAAACAAAATTTAATGCAAGTTCTTTGCTCAGTTAGTTCAGACATTTCAAAAATCGCCGGAATCAGTTTAGCGTCTTACAAAGCCAAGCGTAACTGAAACACAAATGAATATTTTGACGTCAAACTTCACACAGATATCAAAAGGACAGTGCCAGCAACCTAAAAAAAAAGAAAAAAATTGAAATTCCGTAAGCCCCGTTAATTTTAAATTGAAAATTGGTCTTACTTTTGGACACAGTAGTAAACATCCTCGATTTTTCGGTATTTCCAACCTCTCTTCTTGAAATCAGAACGGAAATTATGTTTCCTTGTCATGTTCCGACAAAGATCCGTTAATAAAGTTCTGCTGCCTCATGCTCACCTTAACCGTGGTATTGTCAAAGACTAATTTATTTTTATGGACGACAGTCATGGAACAGTCGCTGTTCAGGGTTATCCAGCGATGATAATTCACGTTTTGTACGATCATCACGTTCTCCAGATCTAAACCTCATTGAAAACGTTTAGTGTGCTTTGGGAAGGCGCCATGTCAATCGAAAATACTGTCAATAGAAACAAGAAACCTCATCCGTTCACTGGCAATTAAGTGGATAAATTGCTTCAACAGCTATTGAACCATGCCGTACTAAGCATGAGTACCATGATATGTGGAATGTTGAATCTGACTTTTATGGTTTGACATATCCTATTCCAGGGATGGACAAACTATGAGCCTTCGGAAGGTTCTATCCGGCCCATGTATAGAATTTTAATTTTCCACCGAGGCAAATTAAAAATATATATATATTTATATATTATATATCCATCTCCTCTTCTACTTTGATTAAATATTACTTTTTTTCTTTCCATTTTTTCAAAGGACTGATGATCTTTTTACTTTCTCTATTTTTGTTCTACAAAACATAAATCGACAGAAATAGCAAGCACAGACAGCTTTTTACCATGCCTTTCAACTTAAATTGTGAAGCAGTGAGGTCAGATTTGCATGGTGAATTAATTGAGTTAGCAATCTAACAATAATCTCAAGCAAGCAGTTGTTTACTAAATATGCCAAAGTTAGAATTTTACAAATCATTATCGAAAGTAAGTTCCCAAATTTAATATCTGACGCCCAGAAATCAGTGCTATGTTTTGCTTCATCTACATTTATATGTGAACAAGTGTTTTCCGACTATGAACCTTAGAAAGAATTATTTCAGAAGTAGACTGACAGATGAGCATTTAGCCTCGTTCCTTAGAATCAGTGCATCTCACTTCTTTGAACCTCAGTATAAGGAACTTTTAAAAATGTAATCGCAATTTCATTCATCTCATTAACATATTTAAATTGTATAATGTTTTTAAAATTTTAGAAAATTTATCTTGGCCCGCCAAAATTTTTTTTTTTTTTTTTTTTTTTTTTTTTGGCCCGCGACCGAAAAGTTTGCCCATCCTGTCCTATATTAACAACTTTTTCAAAATGTCGTTGCTGTCGTTAACAAAGCTTTTTCCCTACACATCAATATCACATGAACATTTAAAAAATCTTTACGAATTTTGAAACCTTTTGTATTACAGAACATGATAAATTATTCTTGTTATAATGTCCGAATAGTGTGACAATATTATTTTATCCCTCTTGCTGTGTCCCTCTTGGTTTTATTCTAAATTCCAATTTGGGATCCATACTTAACAATCATCCATCTGTGCATCTATCAGTATAATAACAAATGACTTCTGATCAATGCTTGTTACTGGAAAACAACATTTCTATACTTTATAATCGTAGAACTACAGACTTTTAATAATAATGATTGTCCAAGATTAGCATACATTTTTTAAATTATTTATTTATTTTCCGTTTCCTTCCATATGGCAATTTTTCTGAAAGTCCGCCAGAACTGTATTAACAATAACTTGATGTAAAAACTGATTTAGTATAAGAGATGACTGGCCAATTCTATTAGCTCACACTCTGATATATATATCTTATTCAAATTTTCAACTTTCATAAAATACTTTCTTTATTCATCCACTCAAGTTCAATGTTAATTTGTTTGAACTTGTAGTGCATGCACTGGATGTTAATACAGTTTTTCAAATATTAATTCATTCATTAAATTTAATTAATTCATTTAGTTTTTTTAGATTTATGTTATATCTACCAATAGATGACGCCCGATAAACTTAAAAACTGAATGAAAATTATTTATAGGGACATTCTTTAATATAGTGAAAAAGAAGGAATTGACTTTAAAAAAAATTTGATATTACTTGTAGCATACGGTGATTTTTCACAACTGCTTTAAATTTCCACTTTCCATATTTCAGGAACCTATTCGCAGTATTTGAGGAACTTGATGTAAAAATTTATGTAGAATACTTCAAAAAAAAAATTTTTTTAAATAATTTTTAACTTTAGAAATAAATTTTATTTTTCCTTCTGCTCTTTTTTTTATTAAATCTATTTTTACTCTCCGTATCTATCTCTATCAATATATTATACTTTTATCATTGATATTAAAATTTTGCCAATATATTATTTTGTTTTATACTTGACTTATATTTAAAAGGCAAACAATTTCTGTTGATAAGAAGTTTTTTTTTAGAAAAGTTTGTCAGCAGATGTAAAGTTCAACTCGTCTTTAATCTGACAGTTTTACACATGATTATTTGAATAATACTATCTGTGCTCAAAATATATCTTAAATAATAAAATTTCGCAAAATGCTGGTTAAAACTCTACCGAATTTTATTTCAT
>BPLR01014887.1:0-18360 GCA_021605095.1 Caerostris extrusa | reverse complement strand
TGCTACGTATTGCTCTTACAAATGCTGTGATTTTCACCATTGTGAAATTGTAATGGAACCTTCAAAATGAAAAGAAATGCTGTATTTAAAATCAAAACAATCTATAATCATTAATTATGAAATTGAGTAACAGGAAGAAAATTAATTGAAAAACTTAATTATTTATAGATTTAAATAAAAATCTGAAAAAAACCTTTTTATAAAATGTATTGCAGTGTTTAATGAATTTTCAATTTTTAGACTATGAATTACTATAAACACATTTTGATATTTAAAAATACTTGATAATTTTCTTAAAGACATGAAACAAGATATTGTAATTTTATAGGTATTAATCTATAAAAAATATTATAAAGCTTCAAAATATTTTTATAATATAAAAATATGACATTCTAACACATAAAAGTGAATAATTACCATCAAAAAATAATACAATTTATCACTTTCCTCTATTTAAATTTAAGTGCTTTAAATTTTTGTACTATCTTTATTTCGTTAAATAGGATATGAAGATTAAAATATATTAAAATACTAACTAAATAATGAATATTGAGTGCCTAATAGTAGACAACAATAGGTTTGGCCACACAGATTTTGCAATCATAAATTTGTATTTCAAAATATGCGATACAGTTTTAATTAAAAGACTATAAATAAAACACATAGCTGGACCTGAAACTATGGTAAACGTAAATTCACACAACAGTAGTAACTTTCTTAATAACAACAAAAAAACGATAAATGCGTCTTATTTTTAAAAGTTTGGATGAATATAGTGATAAAATATAAAATTATTTTGAATTATATTGAATTTTATATTTTTAAAAATATATTTAAAAAAAACATTAAATGTCTATCCCCATAATATATTAAATAAATTATAAATATGATACACCTATAGTTTACTGTTAAAATCCTTATGAGGAAAATTATAGGTTTTATCTTTATCTTTTAAATTATTTAAGAATAATTAAAATAAATATAGATTTATCAACATTTTAGTGGAATTTTCATGATGCTGAATATTATGTAATACAAAATTTTGTAATTTTTACGAATTGCATTTAGTATAAATATTACCTTTTAAAAAAAAATACTTATCTGGCTACTGAACCCTGTTTAGTTTGCTTTTCTTGTGGATTAACATTTTGAGGAAACTTTGTTTATATATAATTTCAGAGGTCATTCATGACATCTGATAAAAAAAAATTATCTCCCATTCCATAAACATTCATTCATCAAAAAAAATCTACTCACGTTACTTCAAACTATTCAACTTGAATACAAACTTTCGTTAAAAACGCAGATAGCTCTTGACTTTTTGAAATAAACCTCCTATCATATAACATAACATCCTATCATATTACTTTAAGGAATCTATGT
Organism: Caerostris extrusa; assembly: GCA_021605095.1. Classification (NCBI taxonomy): domain Eukaryota; kingdom Metazoa; phylum Arthropoda; class Arachnida; order Araneae; family Araneidae; genus Caerostris; species Caerostris extrusa. Next base: position 16,977 of record BPLR01014887.1, on the reverse strand, counting down.
ATGTTTTATATATAGACAATAAATATCGATTAAAATGTTTTATTTATGATTTTGAAAGGAAAAATCGATAGTTATTATCAATATATAAATGATTAATTAAAGGCAATCACGTTTCTTGCAACGTTCTTACAACGCTGTTATTTCGAATATTACTACTGTGTCCAAAAAGTAAGACCCATTTTCAATTTAATATTCCGGGGCTTATAGAATTTCAATTTTTTTCCTTTTTAGGTTTTTCTGGCACTGTCCTTGACAACTGTGAGAAATTTGAAGTCAAAATATTCATTAGTGTTTAAGTTACGCTTGCTTTGAGAGGAAAACTCCGATTCCGGCGATTTTTGATATGTCTCAATTAATTGAGCAAAGAACTTGCATCAGAACTTCACACCGTGCGACTTCCGGCTATTCCCTAAACTCAGAAGAACACTCCGGGGGCACCGTTTTGAGTCGATTAAAGAGATTCAACGTGAATCGCCGCGCGCTTTGAAAGCCATCCCAGTTGCCGATGACTTTTTTATCATGCATTGAGGATTGGAAAAAAGTTGTCATAAGTTCATCGTGTCGAGAGATTTGAAGATGATTAAATAAATTTAGAAAAATAAATAACGAGTTGAAAAAATAATTGGTCTTACTTTTTGGGCATAGTATAGTACAGATATGCTTTTAGTAGCATTATTTTCAAATTTAACCCATGCTCGTATAACCTATTACTATTAATTTTTTTAAATAATGGTTAATTATTAAGTTATTATAAAAAAGAAGATAGAGAAATTACAGTAATAGTTTTCAATTTATTCTATAGACTAACGTTAATAAAGTCTTAAAAATATATGCTGAAAATTTAATTTGAATACTTGGATAAAAATTACTTCTTTATTTTGCAAAATTATGTATATATATATTAAAAAAGGATTTATTTAAAATCTCAAACCTTTAATACAGCACAAATATTTTTTTGTAACAAAATTTACCAAAACTGAAAATGTTTTATTTTTTTTTTGTCTGTAATATTAATAATTATTTATTAATTAATAATTGTTTAATATCTGTTAATAATGACGTAAAATTACTGTCAAAAATATATACTAGAAAAGGGCAATATTACTGGCAAAGTATTAAAAATATTTGCTAAAAAATTAGTTTGGATACAAATTACTGCTTTATTTGGTAAAATTATATTACTACAAAGGATTTATTTAAAATGTCCACCCTTAAATACTACATAGATATTTTTTAACAAAATTTACCAAAACTGAAATGTCTTATTTTTTGTCAGTGTAATATTTGTTAATAATGACATAAATGTATACATATACTGGCAAAGACTAAATAATGATTTATTGGAAATCAAGTGCAGGTCTTTTCATAGTAAATTACAAGCATTTAGACAGCAACGTTGTCGCAGGAGTGCACGTCCTTGGAAGGAGGCACCAGTACTTTTCCGTACTTGTCTACACACCAACAGTCTCCTCTGCGTTTGCTGCACTGGAGTGGGGCAAAGTATCCTCCTTTCGCGCAGTTGGGCAACTCATCGGGATCTGTCACCATGACATCATAGCCGGCAGTAAGACAGACACAAGTTTCGATGTTTATTCCGAAGCCTGCTAGAGTGAGGGTGGTGCCGTCGGGTGCAACGCACATGCACGCATCGGGAGACTCTATGTCGTAGCATTGCTTGTCCTGGAAAGTGCCATCCTCATTGCATTTGGGGACCATCCACTGGCTTGTAGGGTCTTCTAAAATTTTCTGTCTAGCTGTTGGACAGTCGACTCCAGCTGCAATGAAAGCAAGCTATTTTTAGATTGAAACAAGTAATATAAAAAAAAATTTAAAGTCAATTCCTACTTTTTTTCACTATATTGCAAAAGTCCTTTATAAATAATTTTCATTCATTTTTTTAAGTTTATCTGGCGCCATCTATTGGCAGATATATCCAACTTAAATCTAAAAATAAACTAAAATTAGTTAATTAAATTTAATTACTGAATTAATATTTGAAAAAATGTATTAACATCCAGTGTCATTCACTACAAGTTAAAAAATTCATTTGAACTTCAATGAATGAATAAAAAGTATTTTATTGACGATTGAAAATTTCAACAAGATATATATAGGAGATTTTAAGTGAGGTGAATTGAAAACAGAAAAAAATCCAAGTTACCACATGTGGCGACTTATTATTCAGTTGGTGCCACAAAAAGTCGCCAAAAACAGCCCCTATTTTGGTATTATACCGAATTATGTTTATACTGTGAAATTAATTTGCAAAGGAAATATAGAATGATCTTTACTAAAAGAGCAGAAAAATATTTTCTTGCAAACTAGCCATCAAACTAACAAAAAAAAAAAAAAACTAACATCAAATTAAATGATTCTAAAAGTAAATAAATTATTTACTTAAAATTCCGAGCTTTAACAAGTAATATAAAAAAAAAAAAAAATTTAAAGTAAATTCCTACTTTTTTTTTCACTATATTGCAGAAAGTCCTTTATAAATAACTTGCATGTTTATTTTTAAGTTAAGTTAAAAAATTCTCTCTCTCTCTCTCATACACACTTTCTTTCTCTATTTGACTAATTTATTCACATGTCTCATTTTCCATTTTGTACCCTCCTTGACTCAGACTAGAACCAAGAATGAAAAAAAAATCTGTAAAAGAAATTTTTTTCCAGCTATCTGCATAACAGCTAAATATTATTTACTACAAAATCCTTTAGATACTTCCACCTTATTAGATATTGGCTATTTTCAATTTCTCCTGATTATACCTTCCTTTCTTTTCCTATACCTCGTCAGAAATGAAAATAGTGAGTTTGATATGAAATTTGCAAATACTCGTCGACGAAATTTAGAGTGAAATTTCAATCAACATAAGTTTGATTTGTAACTCTAAGGCCATATTTTGCACACTTTAGGCTAATTAGACCAGGACCTGTATTTAATGTGAATTCCAAACCGCTAACAAACACCCATGACACTGTCAAGATTCGAACATGAAGTTCAGGGTACCAAAGGCCAGAGCGCTAGCTAGTAGCAACATCCAATAAAAGAAGCAAATGAATTCTGCATTAGATGACTTCTAGAAAAGTACCAAGTTATCTTAAAAGAAAGGGGCCTGTATGGCTGAGTGGCTGGCACTTAGTACCACATGTTTCTTGTTCGAATCCCGGCAGTGCCATGGATGTTTGTAGTGATTCGAATCTTCTTTAAACCGTAGGTAACGGTCTAACAGGATCGTAGAGCGTTGCGGGGGTGTTGTTATTTCGCATCCGTAGCTGATCTTCAAGCTACACGCACCTCCTGGGTAGTGTTAAGTGAGTAACGTCGGTGCAGCGCTTGCCTTGAGGCACAAAAGACAATTGTCTAAGTGTTTGCCAGCTGCATTACAAAAAAAAACTTAAAAGAAAAATGCCGAATTTAAATATTTTGTGAACTAATTTTCTTAAATTTGAATTGATAAATTACTGTTTATATACCCATATGAGTCCCATTTTTAAAAAGTGAAACAACTTCAATTTTTTAAAAAGCAATTAAGGACGGTTCTAGTAAAACATATATTTCTTTTATGTTTATAATACTTCGTCCAATAATATAAAATATCCTCATATTATTTTTCAGTCACATATTACTTATTTAAACTTAAACATATTTCAAATCATACAAATGAAGGGAACATATACTAATATAAATATTGATTCACGTGAAAATTTAATGCAATTAAGAATGTTAAAAAATTGATTTAATTAGTTTTACATATTATATAAATATATTTTCTTTTAAAAGAATTTTAAAAGAAATTATGAAATTTAATCATTTCGTAAGATATACATTAGTCAACTTTTAAAATTAAGTGTAAAATTTGTACTTGTGTACTCATAAAACTTTTAGTTGTAAACAGCATATTAATTGATGCTTATCTTTTTAATATTTATTCTTTAAAACTGAAATCTCAATTTAAACATCATTTAAACAAGTGTTATAAAAAAAAAAAAATTTTAGTCAATTCCTACTTTTTTTTTTTCACTATATTGCAGAAAAGTCCTTTATAAATAATTTTCATTCATTTTTTAAGTTTATTTGGCGCCATCTATTGGTAGATATATGCAACTAAAATTAAATTAATTAAAATTTTAAAAACTAAAATTAATTAAAAATTTTAAAAACTAAAATTAATTAATTAAATTTAAATACTGAATTAATATTTGAAAAAAGCTGTATTAACATCAGAGTGTCATCCACTACAAGTTCAAAAAAATGTATTTGAACTTGAGTGGATGAATAAAAAAGTATTTTATGAACGATTGAAAATTTTGAACAAGATACATATAGGGAGAGTGTGAGCTAATAGAAGGAATTGAATAAGTGAACATGGATGGATTCTAAAATAGAAATATTTATGAGCATTTAAAATCGACTTAATTGACTAATATTTTAAATCGACTTACGGTATCCTGGGAAATCCCAGCATAAGCTTGCTGGCAAAAGGCAAGAAATAATCTGAAATAACAGACATGAATGAGATGTACATTATTTTAACATATTAAATTCAGCAAAAGTAGTTTTTAGATCCTAAAATAAAAATTCTAGATAAAATTAAATTAAATCTAAAAATGTTCTTTTATAAAAAAAATGTAATAGAATAATTTTTAATTTCTGTAAATTTATTCAATAAAGTTTAAATCATTTTTTTAAAGTAAAGAAAATTTAAATTATAGCTATATTATTTAAAAATATTAAATGCTGATAAGGGTTAACTAGACCATTATATATATATAAATATAATTATTTATTAAATTTTTTGATTTATATTTTAAAATACTCAGTGAAATGGATTGAAATATATGTAAACAATATATAAATAGTATAAATTACATTATAAGAAAAACCTGTAAAAAATTATTCTGTAAACTTTTAATTAGCATTGAAAAATAATATTTAAAATATTTAGCAGTAAAATGTATTTTTACTTACAACAACAACTGCAAAGATCTTCATCTTTAGTATGACTGGAAACCCTAAATTAATTAAATAAAAATAATTTTACTATAAATAAAAATACTGAATGATTTAAAAAAAAGTTAACTTGTAAATGTCTTATTTCTTTCTATTTATGATTTTATTGCTTTTTATTTGTGATTTTCCTCGGCTATTCTTTGATAGTGCAATGTTTGAAATTAGATAATAATTGCTTAATTGAATAATGCTATCGGTGGTACAAATAATCTTATTACTATCAGGAGAAGCGCTTCTATTGTAAATAATTTTAATGTTCTTGTGAATCTTATTACAATCAACAGAATGACATATTTTATATCAATATTTAAATTTTAACCAGGAGATTAAGTTTTGAGTTGCGCTAATTTTTTTTTTATATAAATCCAAAATTAGCCTGAGATAATTGAGTAAATGACTTAAATAAGAATTTCCTTTTTTACTTTTAATAAAATGTTACATTTAAAAGTTCCCCATGATAAATTTGATTGATTCAACATAGAAAATGTTTTTTTTATTGTTATTTAAAAATTATAAAAAAAATGAAATCACAAGTTTCACATGCTTTTCCTTGGAATTGATAATCATTGAGAAGTGAAATAAAAAAGAATGATGTCTGTGTTGGAAATGGAAAGATCAATCAGCGAAAAAGAAGAATGGGTAACGTGAGTAAAGATTTGCATATATTAATAATAATTAAACTGATACCCATGATCCAGTCGATGGTTTGGTTCGGTTTATTTCTCTAATCTATTAGGTCGCTCCGGTCATTTTTTTTTGCACATTTTAGGCTAATTAGATGACTTACAGTTTAAAATGGATTCGAATCATTCACAAACATCCCATGCCACCGCCAGAATTCGAACCTGAAGCACCAAAGGCTAGAGTGCTAGTCAATTTGCCATCAGGCCGTGAAAAAGTCTGTGGCAACATCAGAGTTGTAGTCAGTGGCAGAGGAAACCCATGTCTAATGTTTGACATTAAAGTCTCCAAAAATAATGCAGGGTTAGATATTTAACAAAAAAGGCATCAAGCCATTTTGTAATGAAGTGGTCTCTAGGTGTAAATATTGAGAATGAAGATTGTTTTGTGAGGAAAATGTAAAATAACTACCTGAATTTCAGTATCAATTTCAAAATTTCATTGATTGAGGAATATTTATAAACTGAAAGGATCGACTCAGAAAATGAGAATTTACCATAATAAGAAGGCCTCCTCTTCTGTTGTTACCTACTCTGTTTTTCTAAAATTGATTACAGTAAAATGTAAAAGAGGTTGTCATTATTAAGGAAAATTTCTTGATTGGTTTGGTTTGTCGCTTTACGGTCATATTGTACACACACACAAGGGAACAGACCGGACCTACAGTTTAATGCGGCTTCCGAACCACTAACAAACATCCCATGCCACCGCCAGGATTCGAGGCTGAATGGTGGTGGAAAACTAAATTAATGTAACTATTTTTTTTAATATAATCATCCTTCACATATTTGAATAACGCACCTAAAAAACTGATTTAACGTATTTTTTAGATATATATATTTTTTTTGACCTTGTGCATCTATATACCTTTTGTTGTAAAATGTATGATTATTTCAAAATATTTATAAGATAAAATATAAATTTGATACTTTTTAAATTGTATTTATAATTTTTGGAACAAAAAATTAAATATCAATGCAACGAAGAGAATATCCTCCAAAAAATTGTATACTAATAGCTGAAGAAATTATAATAGTTGCTCCTTAAAAAAATAGCAATTAAAATTAAATAACTTCTATCATTATAAATCTAAAACATTAAAAAAATTTTTTAATTTTAATTATTTTCACATTTAACACATAAAAAACATTAAAAAACATTCCCTTACCTTTTCTGAGCTGTCAAGATCTGTCTAAGCCAAATTTCGTTACCTATAAGTATCAAATATAATCAGCAGTGAGATAGGTATCTGTGAATAGCATGTGGCAAGTCTCTCAAATTTATCTGTACAGATAAAAATCAAATCACAGAATTCCAAGAATAATCCACATTGACTGTTAAAAAAAAAAAACATGATAAAATAAAACATAAGTTAAATGCGTGTTTGCATTTTATCTCTGACGTCATTCATTTTCAAAGAAACATAGAAATAAATGTTTTAAATGTTATCTTTATTTTTTTAATATAATACGCCTTTTATTTTATTTAGTTCTTAATGAAAATTTAAACACAAATAAATATTAGAATCGTTCACAGTAGGTACCTGTGGTATGGTAGTTCAAGTACATAAATAGTTTTCACTTTTAAATGGTTATAAAATCCATCTCGTGGTCTAATGGTAACATGCACAATATGGCATTTTTTCTCAAGGGAAGTATTTTGGCATTTCATTCCCAGGAAAAAAGAATGTATGTTATTTGACAAGTAAAACATATAATAATAACCCATCAATCAAATTTGACAGTAGATCAACAGTGTTGTGGATAGTTATAGTACATGCAATGAGTATTTTGTACTAATGAGAACAACTTGACACTCAAGTCTTCGGTATCATGTATAATGAGACTCAAAATTAGCTAATGTTTGGGCGACTTTCACAGGTCGAAATAATTACAGATTGAATATGGACTACACCATGAGTTGTCCCATCATGATTGGTGATAGACCACTAGCTGAGAAATGTCTACTTTAATGAGAAGTGAGGGAAGCTGACTTCCTCTTCTTCACGGATATTCACGTTTTTCTCTGAAGTGACTGAATAGGCCAAAAAGTTTCCGCCTGTTTCTCAAAGTTAACCCCTTGTGGTTTTATAATGCCGTGTGATAATTAAGGTCTGCAGCAGACCAGGCATTTAAATTCGACGTAGGCTCCAGAACTCTGAAAATTTCCAACTTCGAGTAAACTGCACTTATGATAAAATTTATATTTTTTATTCTTATTTCCTTGCACAATATTCAGAGTTCTGTATTTGTATATATATATATATATACTATGTGGAAGAAAGTGACGGACACGACACTATAACGACATAAACCCATATTTATTAAAATTTTTTTGGCTGCGATCCCAGCTGCAACCCTTCTGGGCATGCTTTCCACTAAATTAGCCATTGGCAAGAGGAATTTCCTTCCAAATGTTTAACAGGATACTCAGAGTTCTGTATTTGTATATATATATATATATATATATATATATTGTCGCGTTACGATCAAACTTCATGAGAGGTAAGTTTCTCTGTTCAGGAGTGGCAACAGATATACGAGAAAAGAAAGCTGAAACTGTTGTGTTAAAAGAAAAAGTATGTTTGTGCTGTGCTGTTTTGTTTAAATATATGTTGTTTATGTTTTCTTCAGCGTTGTCATCTATGATCAAAAACTCCCTACATTCATTTCACAATCAATCCTAATAGGAAACAACAATATAGTGCTTGTAAATAAGTTTTCCCGTGAATCTGAAAGTGGCCTTCTTCTTGAAGCCGTTATAGGTCTAGTATAGGCAGAGACGTTACAACAGGATCGAATCTGTTGGATGGGTCCGTTGCAGTAATTGCTGTTTAAAAGAATGAGAGGTGATAGCATGTTAAACAATATATATATAGACATTTGGTCCATTGGTGGAAAAACTACGTGCAAATTGAAACAGTTTCCCTTAATTACCTTCTGGTAAGCCAATCTCCTCTCTTCATCAACCATTGATGGACTGTTCGAAATTTGCACAAGCAGATCTAACAAACAAAAGGCGGTAGTAAAAAAAAAGTGGTGATAAAAATGGTGTGCCACAAAATGGCGATAGTACAAAAAATCTATACAAAAAAGGTGATAGAAAAAAACAGAAAAATAGTGGTGATAGAAAAAACACAATGATATTACAAGGTTATCTTATTGATTTACGTATTGTCATATCTGATAAAATAAAATAAACTTATTGATTACAAGATTATTTGAACATTATATTAAAAGGTTGTTTGAAAAATAGATGCTATAAGGTAAAATATATTTATGGTCTATAAAAAATGATAAAAATTTTGTAATTTTACGAATTGCATTTAGTGTAAATATTACCTTTTAAAAAATACTTATCTGGCTACTGGAACCCTGTTTAGTTTGCTTTTCTTGTGGATTAACATTTTGAGGAAACTTTGTTTATGTATAATTTCAGAGGTCATTCATGACATCTGATAAAAAAAATTATCTCCCATTCCATAAACATTCATTCATCAAAAAAGTCTACTCACGTTACTCAAACTAATCAACTTGAATACAAACTTTCGTTAAAAATGCAGATAGCTCTTGACTTTTGAAATAAACCTCCCATCATATAATATAACATTCTATCATATTACTTTAAGAATCTATGTATGTTTTATATACAGACGATAAATATCGATTAAAATGTTTTATTTATGATTTTGAAAGGAAAATCGATAGTTATTATCAATATATAAAAATGATTAATTAAAGGCAGACACGTTTCTTGCAACGTTCTTACAACGCTGTTATTTCGAATATTACTACTGTGTCCAAAAAGTAAGACCCATTTTCAATTTAATATTCACGGGGCTTATAGAATTTCAATTTTTTTTCTCTTTTTTTTAGGTTTCTGGCACTGTCCTTGACATCTGTGTGAAATTTGAAGTCAAAATATTCATTAGTGTTTGAGTTACGCTTGCCTTTGGAGAGGCAAACACTGATTCCGGCGATTTTTGATATGTCTCAATTAATTGAGCAAAGAACTTGCATCAGAACTTCACACCGTGCGACTTCCGGCTATTCCCTAAACTCAGAAGACCACTCCGGGGGCACCTTTTCAAGTCGATTAAAGAGATTCAACGTGAATCGCCGCGCGCTTTGAAGGCCATCCTTGCCGATGACTTTTTTTTATCATGCATTGAGGATTGGAAAAAAGTTGTCATAAGTTCATCGTGTCGAGAGATTTGAAGATGATTCAATAAATTTAGAAAAATAAATAAAGAGTTGAAAAATAATTGGTCTTACTTTTTGGGCATAGTAGTACAGATATGCTTTTAGTAACATTATTTTCTAAATTTAACCCATGCTCGTATAACCTATTACTATAATTTTTTTTTAAATAATGGTGTGATAGAATTCAATTTTTAAATTTAATCTCATTAATTTTTTTGCTTAGTAAAAACAATAAATAAATTATCTAATTCAATTATTTTAAATACCCTACTGTTGGCTTAGTGGTAACATTTGCAGGACAGCAGGACTGGGGTTAGAATTCGCTTTATGAGTACGCTGTAATCTTTGCTATTCAGGCGACCTGATGGTGAATGTAATAATGGGTATAAAAGCGTCTTGCTGCGAATATTAATGTTGCCTATTTACACAGTCTTCTGGAATTTTCCTTTATATGATATGTGTATATGGGGCATATCCCTAGAAATACTCTCCGGAAAGTATTAACTTCATAATGGGCTAATTGTAGGCATATGAGACCCACCAGTGTAAATAAATAATAAAAAATATGGACCTCATGAGAATTATTTTTTATTGTTCATTTGTAATCTTTCGGGTGATCCGATGGTGAATGTAATAATGGGTATAAACGCCTCGCAGCGGATATTACGGTCGCCTATTAGCAGTCTTCTGTTTTCCTCATATGGCATGCATAAATGGGGCAGATACCCCAGAAATACTCCCGAAAGTATTAATTTACTTTCATCATAATGGGCATAGGGACATGAGACCACCAGTGTAAAGAAAACAAAAATATAGGCCCCCATGAGAAATTATTATTATTATTTTTTTTTTTTTTTTTTGAGAATTATGTTTTGTATCATACGTTGTAGTCTTTCAGGTGACCCTATGGTGAATGCAATAATGTGTATAAGTGTCTCGCAGCGAATATTAAGGTTGCCTGTTAGCAGTCTTCTGGATTTTTATCTACATGACATTCATATATAGTGCAGATAATAGCCTAGAACATTTTCCCGAAAGTATTAATTTCCTTTCATCATAATGGGCTATCTGTAGAGACATGAGATCCACCAGTGTAAAAAAAAAAAAAAAAATATGGGCTCAATGAAAATTATTTTTTGTTGTCCGTTTGTAAGTCTATCAGGAGACCTATGGTGAATGTAATGATGGGTATAAACGTTTCGTGTGAATATTATGTTGCCTGTTAGCAGTCGTTTGGTGTTTTCCTCATATGCCATGCATAAAATGGGGCAGATATCCTAGAAATACTCACCGAAAGTTTTAATTTACTTTCATCATAATGGGCTATTCATAGGGACATGAGACTCATCAATGTAAAAGAAAACAAGAAATATGGGTTTGAAAATTTTTGTTGCATTGAAATTTTGAAATGAGAAATATGAGTTAAAAATTATCTCGAAAAAGTTATTTCAACTAAATTACCTCAATTTTAGAAAAATGCAATTTTTGTCCTATGAGAAATTATTTTTCTGTACATAGTTATGAATGTTAATAATAATAGTTAATTAAATTAATGCCTGTAAAATAACAAAACTAAATTAGCAATTATGTAGAACTTAATTACAATTAAAATGAATAAACCATCTAAAAAATGTGTTATCATTATTAATAAGCAGATTACAATGCTGGAGCTTTGAGCATCTTAAAACATATAAACAAAGGATATACGGATTACATAATTTTATATTAACTAACGTTAAAAAGCCCCATATTGGATAAATTAATAATTTCCATATTTTGTTGAAAAATAGAAAGATGTCGTAATGGTCTACTTCAGTATTAATAAAAAAGTAAGCATCTAATTATAAAGAAAAGAATTAGTCAATGTTTTATAATTTATTGCAAATTAAGAAATATAATCTTTTTCCAATTACGTGATAGTCTGGAGGAAAGGTTCTTTTTTTTTCTTTCTTTTTTTTTTTCCTGACACAAGTGTCTAGACTTATATTTGCGAGGAAACATTTTCTAATATGAATATAAAAATTTTATACACATAAACTATGAAGCAATCACTTTCTGGCTTGATTACTACAAAAAAATATTTGCCAAATACTAAAAACACTTATTAAATCTTTGTAATATAATGCATCAAGTTCTTTATGTACATTATATTGTATTAATTATGTCACCCATTTAAGATTAAGATTTTCAGTTAACATCGCATAAATTTACCTGGGCTAAAATACTCGTTCAAAGTATATATTATTTGCCTAGAAAGTGTGCAATTAAGGCAATCGATCCTATTGGAAAATATAAATCACTTATTTATATTTTAAGCTAGCAATTATAGCAATTTATATTTTAAGCTTTAGCTTAAGTTGACAAATAGCTCTTTCAGTTTAAGGACAATTTTTTTTGCTACTCTTTTCAAAGGTAAATATATATATATATATATATATGTATATATACTCAAGAGCCAAAACATTATGACCACCTGTCAATAACGAGTTGGCCCACCTTTGGTGCAACACAGCTTCAACCCGTCTTGGCATGGATTAATACCACCACTTAATACCAGTTAAATACCACTTCCACCTGATCACGTGCCTTCCACGTCATCCAAGCGAGATCATTGCAAAATTTAGGGAGGGGGGTCATAATGTTTTGGCTCTTGATTGTATGTAAAGAGCAAAACATTGCAGTTTTGGCTCTTGATTGTATATATAAAGATTGTATATAAAACCTCAATAATATTTACTAAACGTTTTTACTATATAACAAAACCATCATAACATTAATACAAAAATGCAACAATACCTTACATTCAGACTCCTCAGGAAAAGAAAGAAACAAAAAAAAAAAGAAATTGTTCAAAATCCAAAGTGCGAGGTCTTTAGCCCAAAGTGTATACAAAACGACCGTGGAACGACAAACCAAACCAAACCAAAATGCGCATATGCTGCAACAACGAAACTGAAAATAATTAATGTTTTTACTTTTTGATTATAATTTATTTTCACTCATCCTGGAATTTAAAATAGTTAAATGTTTTTAATTATATTTATAACAAATTTTGTAAAAGATTTGTTATTGCCAATGAAATAACGTGTGAAAGATAAATATTAACAATGAAGTTCAAAGGACAAAAGTCATCGTTAAAAGTCATTTGTTTTATGCTTAAATTCATAACTGTAGCATTTCCTGTATTTTAGATTCATTTTTTCATTCTTACTTTTCAGCTATTTTATATTTGATAGTTCACGATCGAGTTGCTATACAACATAACATTATCTCTCAGCTGAAATTAATAGCGGAATATTTTTAAATATCCTTTTTATGATGAATACAGTGAAAATAGTCAATGGAGTAGAGTTTAGATTCTACGCGCTTCGCGTTAAATTTTAATCTTTTTGTATATAAAAAATAAAATATCTTTCCCTTTATTCAATATTTCAATCATTTTTCAGTATTTCAATTTTGTCTATAATAATCAAAAAGTTTCTTTTTTAAAAAAAATGCTTTTTCTTCTATTTAAAATGTTTTTCGGTTATATTTCTCGGTTTTTTTATCTGTAAAAGTACACAATGCATGTACACATGTATTTTTATATCAATAATGACAATGATAAATCATTTTACATTTAGTTTACTTTTTTATGTTTCTTTTCGTCACCTATCCTTTTTACATTTAAAAACATTAACAATACTCCGTTTTTAGGAAAGAGTATTCCTCCTCACAATTTGTATTTTTTGAAAATGAATTTTTTTTTCTTCATTATAAAAAATAATATAAAAAGGACAAAACATTTTCAATTCCTACTATTAGTTCACACTCTCCCTATATATATTTATATATCTTGTTCAAATTTTCAATCGTTCATAAAATACTTTTTATTCATCCACACAAATTCAAATACATTTTTTAAACTTGTAGTGGATAGCACTTGATGTTAATACAGTTTTTTCAAATAAGATTTCAGTAATTAAATTTATTAATTAATTTTAGTGTTTTTTTAGATTTAAGTTGCATGTATCTACCAATAGATGGAGCCAGATAAACTTTAAAAATGAATGAAAATTATTTATAAAGGATTTTCTGTAATGTGAAAAAAAGTAGGAATTGACTTTAAAAAAAAAAATTTTTATATTACTTTTTATTCGTCCACTCAAGTTCAAATACATTTTTAAATTTTTAGTGGAAGACACTTGATGTTATTATACAGTTTTTCAAATATTAATTCATTCATGAAATTCAATTAATTTTAGTTTTATAAGGAGAAAAAAAATTTATCTTATATTCAAGCAATATCAAGGATCGAGATAAATTGCAAAAGGAAATTCGCTTTCTATTTTGTCACTTGATATTGTGATTCTATCGTATGTATATACATATTTATATTAATTGTAATTATTTAATAAAAAGTAACTAAAATAAAAAATTTTCTTTGGTGACCTAAGTAGGAATTGACTTAAAATTTTTTTTTTTTTTTTTTTTGCATTACTTGCTATTTTTAAATCAGGTTAACATCAGCGTTTGGCTATCATCGGGTAAACTTCAGCGTGTCAGCTCTGCAGACAGATAAATAAAACTGTCCAATTCAATTTTTTATGGTAGTGAATGAAGCACAAATCTTTGGCATGGATTGAGTTTTGATACGCTAGTTAAAACCGCTACAACATAGGCAACAAACAGGATTGTATTTCTCTAGTACTAACAGCTGTATTACGCTACTTTTCAGTACAATTTGCTTCAGTTATTACAGAAAATATAGTCTTCTAATATGCACAAAATATAGTCTTCCAGTACCGGTATTCATCTTTAGAGGATAACAAGTGAGTAATTGATTGGCTTGATTAGGGTTCACCACAGACATCGGATATTGCACACACGCTTTGGTCTAATCATATTTTTGGAAAAGAATATCTCAAGGATAGTATCAGCAGATTTCGTATCTCCCTTCTCAGGTTTTTCGTTTAACTAAGCCCTTATGTTTGTTCAACTGGCTTTCATATAAGAATGGACAACATGGTATGATTGTTAGACAACATAAAATATAATTCAGAGTATATATGTATATATAGGTATTGTATGTATGCAGGTATGTATATATGTATATGTGTGTGTGTATGTATATATGTATGTATGTATATATGTAGTTATATATATATATATATATGACTTTACATACATGAAAAAAAGGTAGGGAAATAATAATAAAAAGCGTAACGAAATTGAACTTTTTTTCAATATCCTAGTCACCTAATATTTTAATAGAAACGAAATCAAACCAGACAACGGCATTGTTACGAGACATTGTAAATACCAGTCTCCTACAATATTATTTATTTTTTAAAGGGACTTTATTGCAATCCACCATTGGAGATTGTTTTTTTTTTTCCAATATAACTAGCATCAAGCGCTCAGTGAACAACGACATATCTTCACATAGCATAAGGAAACAAAACAATAGATCTTATAAGCCTAAAAAATGGATGAGATGGATTCATGTTTGTTTTAGTATATTTTAAAACTATATGAACAAATAGAAGTCCAGTTTTTTTCCCCTCTGAGTTTTTATTATTTTATTCCAAAAAATTCTTAACCAAACAATACACGGGGAAAAATTACTTTTTTAAATTGAATAAAAATTTTACTTTTTATTGCTCTCTAGATTTACGCAAACTAGAGCTATACAGATCTGACTGGTATAAGTTATTATAAAAAAATAAGATATAGGAATTATGTAACAATTTTCAATTTATTCCATAGACTAACATTAATTAATTAATTCTTTAAAATATATGCTAAAATTTAATTTGGATAAAAATGCGCTTTCTTTGTTTTGCAAATTATATACAGTAAGAAACTCTTAAAGTCGAACCTCGATGAGTCGAAAGCCTCCACAACTCGAAAAATTTTTTTGTCTTCCCCCAAAACCTCCATGACTCGAAATTTCAACCCTCTATAAGTCGTAATAATAAGTCAATCCCTACAAAGTCATTTTGGTATATATTATCCCTCCATAACTCGAAAAAGAAAAAATTGGACCTCTGTATCTCGAACATTAACAATGTTTGATTTTTACAACTCTTTTTTTACAACTCGATCATTTGAAACGACTTTAAGTGACCGACTTTAAGGATTTGCCGACAATGCACGTCATTGTTACTTAAAAACAATGTATGAGTATATAGTAAATAGAATAACCAATTCTATAAAATAGCAACTCGGAAGAAAAGAATTTTCTGCTCTTTATAGCTTAGATAATGCTATAGATAGAGAACGATCGAATTTTCTAAAGTAAAAAAAAAAAATAATAATAACAGACTTTTTAATACATAATATTTAATTTTATGGTTGTTTCGTAATTATTTTGATTTTTTATTGTAGTACATAATATAATTTTTAAGTTTTAAATCAACATGTTTATTACCTCTGTATTTGTATATCTCTGTCTATCTTTGTATCCTCTGTATTTGTACCTTTTTATTTTATCTCTAACTCCAAAATAAGTCAGAAAGAATTTAAACCTCTACAAGTCGAATATTTCCTTACAAAATCAGCGTAAGTCGAAATCCTCCATAAGTCGAAAACTATATAACTCGAATTATTTGGCGTCTCCTTTGAAGTTCGACCTACTTGGGAGTTCTACTATATATTAAAAGGATTTATTTAAAATCTCAACCTTTAATACTGCATAAATATTTTTTGACAAAATGTACAAAACTAAAAATGTTTTATTTTTTGTCAGTGTAATATCTGTTCATAATGACATAAAATGACTGGCAAAAGACTTAAAAAAATACACTAAAAAGTAGCAAATAAAAGTAAGTGGCAAATATTACTCACAAAGTTTTAAAAATATATGCTAAAAATTAGTTTTAGAATATTTGGATAAAAACTACTAACTTTATTTCGCAAAATTATATCACTAAAAGGATTTAGTTAAGACCTCAACCTTTAATACTACGTAAATATTTTTTTAACAAAATTTACCAAAACTAAAAATGTTTTATTTTTTTGTCAGTATAATTAATATCTGTTAATAATGACATAAAAATTACTATCAAAGACTTAAATGTGATTTGGATTTGGAAAAGC
>BPLR01014886.1:0-61029 GCA_021605095.1 Caerostris extrusa | reverse complement strand
TTCCCTCATCAAACATATTCAAAGTAAGAAGAAACCAACAATAAAAATACAGATTAGGACAAGCATACAAATGCATACAGGTTAACAATATTATTTCAGTCGTTTCCCTGGTGGGGTCGTCTTTTGACCAAATCCCACCAGGAGTTCATGGATATTTGATTTTTGTTTATTCCATGAAAGTGAGTAGATATAGCTCCGTGCCATTCGAAAATAGGAAAACATATTTAGCGAAACATGGTAGGCGTAAGTAACAATAATAGGCAAACATGCCCATCTTAGAAATAATTTTTTTATATTAAAACCGTTATTTGAGGAACATTTAATCGAAAAAATAAATAATAACATTTCTAAACCGCGTTAGGATTCAGGTAGAACTTTTCAGCTATGTTAAATTTAAATCAAAATTCCCTCATCAAACATATTCCAAAGAAGAAGAAATCAACAATAATAATATTACAGATTAGGACAAGCATACAAATACATACAGGTTAACAATATTATTTCAGTCGTTTTCCCTGGTGGGGTCGTCTTGGGACCAAATCCCACCAGGAGTTCATGGATATTTGATTTGTGTTTATTCCATGAAATGTGAGTAGATATAGCTCCGTGCCATTCGAAAATAGGAAAACATATTTAGTGAAACATGGTAGGCGTAAGTAACAAATAATAGGCAAACATGCCCATCTTAGGAAATATTTTTTTTATATTAAAACCGTTATTTGAGGAACATTTAATCGAACGAAATAAATAATAACATTTCTAAACCGCGTTAGGATTTAGGTAGAACACTTTCAGCTATGTTAATTTTAAATTAAATTTTGAATCAAAATTCCCTCATCAAACATATTCCAAAGTAAGAAGAAATCAACAATAAAAATATTACAGATTAGGACAAGCATACAAATACATACAGGTTAACAATATTATTTCAGTCGTTTTCCCTGGTGGGGTCATCTTGTTACCAAATCCCACCAGGAGTTCATGGATATTTGATTTGTGTTTATTCCATGAAAAGTGAGTAGATATAGCTCCGTGCCATTCGAAAATAGGCAAACATATTTAGCGAAACATGGTAGGCAAGTGCACAATAATAGGCAAACATGCCATCTTAGGAAATTAATTTTTTTATATTAAAACCGTTATTTGAGGAACATTTAATCGAACAAATAAATAATAACATTTCTAAACCGCGTTAGGATTCAGGTAGAACACTTTTCAGCTATGATAATTTTAAATTAAATTTTGAATCAAAATTCCCTCATCAAACATATTCCAAAGTAAGAAGAAAATCAACAATAAAAATATTAAAGATTAGGACAAGCATACAATTGCATACAGGTTAACAATATTATTTCAGTCATTTTCCCTGGTGGGGTCGTCTTGGGACCAAATCCCACCAGGAGTTCATGGATATTTGATTTGTGTTTATTCCATGAAAAGTGATTAGATATAGCTCCGTGCCATTCGAAAATAGGAAAACATATTTAGCGAAACATGGTAGGCGTAAGTAAAATAATAGGCAAACATGCCCATCTTAGGAAATATTTTTTTATATTAAAACCGTTATTTGAGGAACATTTAATCGAACGAATAAATAATAACATTTCTAAACCGCGTTAGGATTCAGGTAGAACACTTTCAGCTATGTTAAATTAAATTTTGAATCAAAATTCCCTCATCAAACATATTCCAAAGTAAGAAGAAATCAACAATAAAAATATTACAGATTAGGACAAGCATACAAATACATACAGGTTAACAATATTATTTCAGTCGTTTTCCCTGGTGGGGTCGTCTTTTTGACCAAATCCCACCAGGAGTTCATGGATATTTGATTTGTGTTTATTCCATGAAAAGTGAGTAGATATAGCTCCGTGCCATTCGAAAATAGGAAAACATATTTAGCGAAACATGGTAGGCATAAGGAACAATAATAGCCAAACATGCCCATCTTAGGAAATAATTTTTTTATATTAAAACCGTTATTTGAGGAACATTTAATCGAACGAATAAATAATAACATTTCTAAACCATTTAGGATTTAGGTAGAACACTTTAAAAATATGTTAATTTTAAATTAAATTTTGAATCAAAATTCCCTCATCAAACATATTCCAAAGTAAGAAGAAATCAACAATAAAAATATTACAGATTAGGACAAGCATACAATTACATACAGGTTAACAATATTATTTCAGTCGTTTTCCCTGGTGGGGTCGTCTTGGGACCAAATCCCACCAGGAGTTCATGGATATTTGATTTGTGTTTATTCCATGAAAAGTGAGTAGATATAGCTCCGTGCCATTCGAAAATAGGAAAACATATTTAGCGAAACATGGTAGGCATAAGTAACAATAATAGGCAAACATGCCCATCTTAGGAAATAATTTTTTTTATTAAAACCGTTATTTGAGGAACATTTAATCGAACGAATAAATAATAACATTTCTAAACCGCGTTAGGATTTAGGTAGACCAGTTTCAATATGTTAATTTTAAATTAAATTTTGAATCAAAATTCCCTCATCAAACATATTCCAAAGTAAGAAGAAACCAACAATAAAAATATTACAGATTAGGACAAGCATACAAATACATACAGGTTAACAATATTATTTCAGTCGTTTTCCCTGGTGGGGTCGTCTTGGGACCAAATCCCACCAGGAGTTCATGGATATTTGATTTGTGTTTATTCCATGAAAAGTGAGTAGATATAGCTCCGTGCCATTCGAAAATAGGAAAATATTTAGCGAAACATGGTAGGCGTAAGTAACAATAATAGGCAAACATGCCCATCTTAGGAAATAATTTTTTTATATTAAAACCATTATTTGAGGAACATTTAATCGAACGAAAATAAATAATAACATTTCTAAACCGCGTTAGGATTCAGGTAGAACACTTTCAGCTATGTTAAAAATTTTAAATCAAAATTCCCTCATCAAACATATTCCAAAGAAGAAGAAAAATCAACAATAAAAATATTACAGATTAGGACAAGCATACAAATACATACAGGTTAACAATATTATTTCAGTCGTTTTCCCTGGTGGGGTCGTCTTGGGACCAAATCCCACCAGGAGTTCATGGATATTTGATTTGTGTTTATTCCATGAAAAGTGAGTAGATATAGCTCCGTGCCATTCGAAAATAGGAAAACATATTTAGCGAAACATGGTAGGCGTAAGGAAACAATAATAGGCAAACATGCCCATCTTAGGAAATAATTTTTTTTTTATATTAAAACCGTTATTTGAGGAACATTTAATCGAACGAATAAATAATAACATTTCTAAACCGCGTTAGGATTTAGGTAGAACACTTTCAGCTATGTTAATTTTAAATTAAATTTTGAATCAAAATTCCCTCATCAAACATATTCCAAAGTAAGAAGAAATCAACAATAAAAATATTACAGATTAGGACAAGCATACAAATACATACAGGTTAACAATATTATTTCAGTCGTTTTCCCTGGTGGGGTCGTCTTGGGACCAAATCCCACCAGGAGTTCATGGATATTTGATTTGTGTTTATTCCATGAAAAGTGAGTAGATATAGCTCCGTGCCATTCGAAAATAGAAAACATATTTAGCGAAACATGGTAGGTGTAAGTGCAAATAATAGGCAAACATGCCCATCTTAGGAAATTAATTTTTTATATTAAAACCGTTATTTGAGGAACATTTAATCGAACAATAAATAATAACATTTCTAAACCGCGTTAGGATTCAGGTAGAACACTTTTCAGCTATGTTAATTTTAAATTAAATTTTGAATCAAAATTCCCTCATCAAACATATTCCAAAGAAGAAGAAATCAACAATAAAAATATTACAGATTAGGACAAGCATACAATTACATACAGGTTAACAATATTATTTCAGTCGTTTCCCTGGTGGGGTCGTCTTGGGACCAAATCCCACCAGGAGTTCATGGATATTTGATTTGTGTTTATTCCATGAAAAGTGAGTAGATATAGCTCCGTGCCATTCGAAAATAGGAAAACATATTTAGCGAAACATGGTAGGTGTAAGTGCAAAATAATAGGCAAACATGCCCATCTTAGAAAATTATTTTTTATATTAAAACCGTTATTTGAGGAACATTTAATCGAACAATAAATAATAACATTTCTAAACCGCGTTAGGATTTAGGTAGAACACTTTCAGCTATGTAATTTTAAATTAAATTTTGAATCAAAATTCCCTCATCAAACATATTCCAAAGTAAGAAGAAATCAACAATAAAAATATTACAGATTAGGACAAGCATACAAATACATACAGGTTAACAATATTATTTCAGTCGTTTTCCCTGGTGGGGTCGTCTTGGGACCAAATCCCACCAGGAGTTCATGGATATTTGATTTGTGTTTATTCCATGAAAAGTGAGTAGATATAGCTCCGTGCCATTCGAAAATAGGAAAACATATTTAGCGAAACATGGTAGGCATAAGTAACAATAATAGGCAAACATGCCATCTTAGGAAATAATTTTTTATATTAAAACCGTTATTTGAGGAACATTTAATCGAACAAATAAATAATAACATTTGTAAACCGCGTTAGGATTTAGGTAGAACACTTTCAGCTATGTTATTTTAAATTAAATTTTGAATCAAAATTCCCTCATCAAACATATTCCAAAGTAAAAAAAATCAACAATAAAACATTACAGATTAGGACAAGCATACAATTACATACAGGTTAACAATATTATTTCAGTCGTTTTCCCTGGTGGGGTCGTCTTGGGACCAAATCCCACCAGGAGTTCATGGATATTTGATTTGTGTTTATTCCATGAAAAGTGATTAGATATAGCTCCGTGCCATTCGAAAATAGGAAAACATATTTAGCGAAACATGGTAGGTGTAAGTGCAAATAATAGCAAACATGCCATCTTAGGAAATTAATTTTTTTATATTAAAACCGTTATTTGAGGAACATTTAATCGAACGAATGAATAATAACATTTGTAAACCGCGTTAGATTTGGGTAGACTACTTTCAGCTATGTTAATTTTAAATTAAATTTTGAATCAAAATTCCCTCATCAAACATATTCCAAAGTAAGAAGAAAACAACAATAAAAATATTACAGATTAGGACAAGCATACAATACATAAATGTTAACAATATTATTTCAGTCGTTATCCCTGGTGGGGTCGTCTTGGGACCAAATCCCACCAGGAGTTCATGGATATTTGATTTGTATTTATTCCATGAAAAGTGAATAGATATAGCTCCATGATTCGAAAATAGGAAAAATATTTAGCGAAACATGGTAGGACGTAAAGGGACAATAATGGCCAAACATGCCCATCTTAGGAAATTATTTTTTTTATTAAAACCATTATTTAAGGAACATTTAATCGAATAAATAAATAATAACTTTTGTAAATAGCATTGAGATTTAGGTAGACTACCTTTCAGCTATGTTAATTTTAAAATAAAATTTTATTGATCAAATTCCTCCATCAAACATATTCCAAAGAAGAAGAAATGAACAATAAAAATATTACAGATTAGGAAAAGCATACAAATATACAGGTTAGCAATATTATTTCAGTCGTTTTCCCTGGTGGGGTCGTCTTGGGACCAAATCCCACCAGGAGTTCATGGATATTTGATTTGTATTTATTCCATGAAAAGTGAATAGATATAGCTCCGTGCCATTCGAAAAATAGGAAAACATATTTAGCGAAACATGAAACGGATAGGCAAACAATAATGGCCAAAATGCCCATCTTAGGAAATTATTTTTTTATTTAAAACCATTATTTAAGAAACATTTAATCTAATAAATAAAAAATTAATATTTCTAAATAGTATTGAGATTTAGGTAGACACTTTTCAGCTATGTTAATTTTAAAATGAATTTTGATTCAAAATTCCCTCATCAAACATATTCCAAAAAAGAAGAAATCAACAATAAGAATATTACAGATTAGGACAAGCATACAAATACATAAAGGTTAACAATATTATTTCAGTCGTTTTCCCTGGTGGGGTCGTCTTGGGACCAAATCCCACCAGGAGTTCATGGATATTTGATTTGTATTTATTCCATGAAAAGTGAGTAGATATAGCTCCGTATGATTCGAAAATAGGCAAACATATTTAGCGAAACATGATAGGCATAAGTAACAATAATAGGCAAACATGCCCATCTTAGGAAATTATTTTTTTATTTAGAACCATTATTTGAGGAACATTTAATTTCGAATGAATAATAACATTTGTAAACCGCGTTGAGATTTGGGTAGACTACTCTCATATATGTTAATTGTAAATTAAATTTTGATTCAAAATTCCCCATCAAATATATTCCAAAGAAGAAGAAATCAACAATAAAAATATTATAGATTAAGACAAGCATACAAATACCTAAATGTTAACAATATTATTTCAGTCGTTATCCCTGGTGGGGTCGTCTTGGGACCAAATCCCACCAGGAGTTCATGGACATTTGATTTGTGTTTATTCCACGAAAAGTGAATAGATATAGCTCCGTATGATTCGAAAATAGGGAAACATATTGAGCGAAACATGAAACGATAGGCAACAATAATGGCCAAAAAAAATGCACATCTTTGAGAAATTTTTTTTTTTTATTTAGAACCATTATTTAAGGAACATTTAATCTAATAAATAAAAAATAACATTTGTAAATAGCATTGAGGTTTAGGTAGACTACCTTGAGCTTTGTTAATTTTAAAATAAATATTGATTCAAAATTCTCTTATCAAACATATTCCAAAAATAGAAGAAATCAACAATAAAAATATTACAGATTAGGACAAGCATACAAATTATTTAACAATATTATTTCAGTCGTTATCCCTGGGGGGGTCGTCTTGGCACCAAATCCCACCAGGAGTTCATGGACATTTGATTTGTATTTATTCCTTGAAAATTGAGTAGATATAGCTCCGTATGATTCGAAAATAGGCAAACATATTTAGCGTAACGTGGTAATCATAGGCAGCAATATTAGACAAACACGTCCATCAAAGGAAATTACTTTTTATTAAAAACCATTACTTGAGGAACATTTAATCTAACAAATAAATAAAAACATTTGTAAAAGCGTTGAGATTTAGGTAGACTATATTGAGCTATGTTATTTTAAATTAAATTTCGAATCAAAATTCCCTCATCAAACATATTTCAAAGAAAAAGAAATGAACAATAAAATATTACAGATTTTGTCAAATACGTACAGGTTAACAACATTATTTCAGGCGTTATCGGTCGTCTTGGGACTAAATCCCACCAGGAGTTCATGGACATTTGATTTGGGTTTATTTCATGAAAAGTGATTAGATATAGCTCCGTATTATTCGAAACTAGGGAAACATATTTAGCGAAACATGATAGGCATAGGTAACAATATTAGGAAAAATGCCCATCTTAGGAAATTATTTTTTTTTATTCAAAACCATTATTTGAGGAATATTTAATCTAACGAATGAAGAATAACATTTGTAAAAGCGTTGAGATTTAGGTAGACTACATTGAGCTATGTTTTACCGCATTTATAAATTTTCTTTTCGGTTTTGCAAATTCAACAGGAACAACTACTATGTATTAAATGCACTGTTATTGCAAACTTATTTTAATTAAGATAAATGAATAGCTGTTAAGGACTGAAGAATTGAGATGCTTATCTTTTAGGTTTTTCTACGAATAAGAGACTTTAAATGATCTTTCTCTATTCAAAACCCATTAAAATAATGTTCATTTTACTGAAACAATATTAGATTTCCATATCTAAAACAAAAATATTATTTGCTCGTTGGCATATATCTTTTGCAACTTTTTTTTTTATAACCTTGCAATTAAGTGGTGTAGTTTTTCATTTGCATCAGCAGAAAATGAATTGCTTGCATATAAATGTCGACTTTTTTTAATTGGATGTCTCCATTCGAAAGTCTCGTTTTTGAAAAATGAATAATTTTTTTTTTTTTTATATTTACTTTTAATTAAACTGGCACGGATACCAATTAAACGTATCTGTTATTTACACGAAAAAAAAATACCATAAAAGAGCATCAAGATGCAAAATTATTAATTTATATGATAATTTGATATGATTCTGTTTGTAATGCTGATACGGCTGGGAATTAAAACTAAATATTTTGCGAATTTTATTAAAACTAATATTTTACGACATGAATTACACGACACCTAATTTTTACGGAATTGAAACTAATATTTTACGACATGTAAAGTCAGTAATTATTAGGTTAAAGTCAATATTTAAGGAATGAAATGATTATCAAAATAAAACTCTTGCGGAAAATTTTGAGTATTCTTAAAGATCAATGCTTTGAGATTTTTAATTAAAATTAAATTAATGATTTTTTTTTTTGATCGTGTGAGTATTATAGATTCGTCAATTATTCACAAGTATTTTAGTAAAACATCCTTTTTCATTTTTGCTTTTTTATTTATTAGTTTCATGGATACAAGTAGCGATAATAGACAGGTCGACTATAGGTAGTATAGGACATACAGTTTAAAGTGGATTCCGAACCCCTCGCAAACATCCATGACACCGCCAGGATTCAAATCTGAAGCCTGTGGTAATATGACTCAGGAAGCGTGTCATTTCAGATGTAATTAGGATATTTTGATATAATGTTACGTTTAAAAATCTACGAACTAATTTTTTTGAAAAAGATGTTATTTGAATATTGATAATTTATGGAGCACACTATACTACTGTGTTAAAAAAGTAAGACCCATTTTCAATTATGGAATTATGGGCTTATGGAATTTTAATTTTATTTTTTTTCTTTTTTAAAGTTTCTGGAACTGTCCTTGACATCTGTGTGAAATATCACGTCAAAATATTCATGAGTGTTTGAGTTATGCTTACGAGTTACGGCAATCTTTGAATTGTCTGAATTCGTTTAGCAAAGAACTTGCATTCAATTTTGCTTGCGGAAACGTATAGAATGTTGCAGAAGGCATTCGGTGAGCATTCCCATATCGGAAATGAATGTTTACAAGTGGTATAAACGGTTCAAAGAAAGCAGAGAACGCGTTGAAGACGAAGAGCCCTCTGGTCGACCATAAACCTTAACCGTCGAAGCTCACGTCCAAAAATTAAAGATTGGGTGCTTGCAAACCTTCGATTTACTATTGGAGACCTTGCTGACGATGTTGGAATTTCAAAAGAATCAGTAAATTCCATTTTAAAAGATGTTTTGGGCCTCAAACGCGTCAAATCTTAATTGGTACCGAAAACACTGAATGTGCCAGCTCACACTGCATTGATTCTTCCTGACATTTTCGCCAAAAATGAAACCCATATCGTTCCACAAACCACCATATTCACACCGTACGACTTCTAGATATTCCCTAAACTCAAAAGACCACTCCGGAGATACCGTTTTGAGTCGATTGAAGAGATTGAACGTGAATCGGCGCGCGCTTTGAAGGCCATCCCTGCCGTTGACTTTCTAGCATGCATTGAGGATTGGAAAAAAGTTGGCATAAGGGCATTGTGTCCGGACTTTGAAGGCGATGAAATAAATTTGGAAGAATAAATAAAAAGTTTTTGAAAAAAATGATTGGTCTTACTTTTCGGGCACAGTAGTATGCATAAAATTTTAATTGGCGAAACACATCAAAGTGTTTTATTTTAATAATATTTTTAATGTTAATTGAATTGATTTAAAAGTCCAATAAACAGATAAGTTTCTCTTTTGGCTAATTCATCTTTTTTTTACCCTAAAGAAAAAAAGGGATCTAAATTAATTGAATTTAATCAAATATTACTTTTACCCCGATAATGAACATTGAACAATAAATGCTCTTTCGTTAATTATGAAAATGAGTTTTAAAAGTTATTTTAAACACGCTCCCGATATTTAAAATAAATGAATCCTATTTTTTACGGGAATTCCGTAAAATCACTGAACTCAATGGATTGAAACTACACTCATGTCCATAAATTAAGGATAATTCAGAATCACACAGAAATTGAACTCTGAAATAAAAATTTCACCTGTAGAATTATCACACACATCTTGAAGAAGAATATGCAAATTATAGGAAACCACCAGATGGCGCGGATAGTACGTCACAATGACGAGAGTGTAAGAGAGGGGCATATAAGGAATGGTGGCAAAGAAGTAAAATTGTTCACAAGCGCTTTAAAAGCCTTTCAGTGCAATAACCGCATAGTTGTGGCACAAAGGAAGCATTTGGATGATTGTTTACATGGTAGAATTATCGGACGACTGGAATGTGGACATACCCAGCTGGAAGTATCCGAGGAACTTGGAATCGCCCAGAGTGTCATCTCCAGGCTTTGGCAACGATTCCAAGATGATGGTAATGTGAGTAGATGTTACAGCACAGGTCGCCCCCTAGTTACAACGCCGAATGAGGAACGGTATTTAGCAGTTACCGCCAAAAGAAACAGACGGAGCACAGCATCAGACCTGTCTCGTCACCTCTCTTCAGCTACCGGTACGGCAGTTTCATGCCGTACATGCCGTGTACAGACGCTTAGGACACATTGGTCTATATGCTCGTAGGCCTGTCAGATGTGTTCCACTTACCGCAATTCACTGTCGCCTACGATTAACCTGGAGTAGAGAGCATGCATTGTGGACACCGCAACAGTGGTCTGGTGTGATGTTTTCCGACGAGTCCAGGTTTAGTTTGCAGTCTGATTCTCGCCGGGCTTTCATATGGAGAGCGCCAGGTACCCGTTACCACCAAGAGAACACCATTGAACGACACTGTTACGGTGGTGCAGGATGGCTCGTTTGGGGAGGAATTATTCTTGGTTCCAGAACTGACCTGCATGTTCAGAGTGTAACGATGACTGGCCACATCTATCGGGATGTCATTCTGGAACAACATGTACGTTTGTTTCGGGGCGCCATGAGTGCTGAATTTCTGTTTATGGATGACATAGGACGTCCTCACTGTGCAAATATTGTAGACGAATGCCTTCAATTGGAGGATATCACCCATATGGATTAGCCAGCATACTCACCGGACTTGAATCCAATAGAGCATGTGTGGGATATGCTTGGCCGACGAATTGCAGCCCGTCAACCCCCTCTCACCTGTCAACCGGAACTTCGGAGGGCATTGCTTGATGAATGGTGTAATATTCCCCAAGATCAGATTGATAATTTGATACTCAGCATGCCTAGGCGTTGTAAGGCCTGTATTGCATCGTCCGGGAGAATACTCCATATTAACCATCATACTAACCATGTTATACTGTTTTTTGTAAATAGGTTCTTTTTGAAATTTGCTCCTGGGAGTAAAAATCGCAATTTTTATTAATTATGTCAAACATATAGCATCTTTTTTGCTCTTTACCTTTTGTTTAATAAATAGACTTTACAAATAAGTCAAATTTGTTTTGCTTCTGTCTGTTTCTTTGCCTGAACTTCATTATCCTTAATTTATGGACATGAGTGTAATTGAAATGAGCCTAATTTAGCGTAGTTCCTAAATTGATTACAGTAAGAAATAAATAGTTTCAAATGATTGCTGTGTAAAATGTTTATTCCATGATAACCCCAATTAAGGGAATAATAATAAGGTGCAATTGTGCTTTAATTTAAGATAGTTAATGAGGGTTTCCAAATTTCTCTGAATAAATCAAAGATATCTTTTTAACTTTTTGATCGAAAATCATCTATTTGGATTCCATTATACGTGCTGAGGAAGTATTTGAGTTTGCAAGAAAATTTGCACTTATAATATTTTGTTCACTTGATCAGTTAAATATAAATCATTTTATTTTGATAAAAAAATTTCCAGTCAATCTTAGAATGAAAAAAAAAAATTATAGACTTACATTTTTTTAGATCTAATATCTATCAGAATGAGACCTGAATGGCGCAGATACCACAGGTTTCGGGTTCGAGTCCCGGCGGTGCCATGGATGTTTGTAGTGGTTCGGAATCCACTTTAAACCGTAGGTCCCGGTCTATTATAATCGTAGAGCGTTGCGGGGGCATTGTTATTCCGCGTCCGTGGCTTATCTTCAAATTACACGCGCCCCTGGGTAATGCAAAGTGTGTAATGTCTGTGCAGTGCTTGCCTAAAGGCATCCAAGATGTCTAAGTGTTTGCCAGCTGCATTAGAAAAAAAAATATCTATCAGAATAAAACTCTCAAAATAAGTAGAAAAGAAATGACAAAACAGTTAAATGCCAAACACTGATGAGACAAAATTATGTTTGATGTCCTCCACCGCTTAAAGGTGGATATTTAGCAGATCTAGTGTTCATCAGACTGTAATGCACTCTCATTTTGACTCCACAGCTTTTAACGAACAGGTGCAGCATACCGTTTAAGACCGTTTTTTTTATATAAATCAGTCATTTTTTTTTTCAAAACGCCCTGACTTAAAATGTTTCGGTTCTCCACAACTCAATATTTTATCTAATAAGTAATATATAAAAAAAAAAATTTATGTCAATTCCTACTTTTTTTCACTCTATTGCAGAAAGCCCTTTATAAATAATTTTCATTCTGTTTTTTTAAGTTTATTTGGCGCCATCTATTGGTAGATATATACAACTTAAATCTAAAAAAAAAAAAAAAAACTAAAATAAATTAATTAAATTTAATTAGTGAATATAATAAAAGAAAACACTTTATTAATATCCAGTGTCATCCACTACAAGTTAAAAAAAAAATGTATTTGAACGTGAGAGGGTGAATAAAAAGTATTTTATGCACGATTGAAAATGTGAACAAGATATAGCTAGGGAGAGTGTGAGCTAATAGAAGGAATTGAATATAGTGATTAAAACGTTTAAAGAATTGTATTGAATGACTTTAGTATGAAATTAATTATAAATAAAATCGGACAAGGTTTAATGTCATCTTTTAAAAATGCCATTCCTTCTATCCATTGATTTTGCCCCATGTTATTTTAGAGAAAAGAATATCACCTTTCCTTCTTGGAATAATACAACGGTTTTTTTATGTGCGTGAAACGAACTGCTCGCAGTCTTTCTGTCAGTCACGGTTTCAGTTGTCATCGCCGTTCGAGACTTCGAACAGATTTCGGTGGAGGCGGATACACTGGGGACAGCAGAAGATCTTATCTTTCGTCAATCTCTTAACTTTCGTCGATCTTGTAAAAGACAGAAAGCAGGTCCTTTTTTTTTTTTTTTTTTCATTCTTCCAACTGTTTGAAGAAGGAGCTTCCTCCTGAATAACCATGAATTTGTGAGCTTGTACAAGAATAAATTCGCAGACGAGCATTTACCTTTGTACTGCTGTGTCCAAAAAGTAAGACTCAATTTAAATTTAATATTCCCGGGGCCCCTAATTCCCATCTGCGGGAAATTCGACGTCAAAATATTCACTAGTGTTTCAGTTACGCTTCGTTTTGTGAGACGCTAAAACGGATTCCGGCGATGTTTGAAATGTCTGAATGAATGGAGCAAGGAGCTTGCATTACATTTTGTTTGCGGAAACGTGTAGAATAGTGCAGAAGGTATTCGGTGAGCATTCCTGTATCGGAAAGAAATGTTTACAAATGGTATACACAGTTCAAAGAAGGCACAGAACGGGTTGAGGACGTAGACCCTCGGGTCGACCCTCCACCTCAACTGACGAAAGCTCACGTCCAAAATATTAAAGATTGGGTGCTTGCAAAAACCGTCGATTTACAATTAAAGACCTTGCAGATGATGTTGGAATTTCAAAAGGATCGGTCCATTCCACTTTGGGCCTCAAACGCGTCAAATCTCGATGGGTACCGGAAACTTCTGAATGCGCCAGCTCCCCATGCATGGATTCTTCGTGACTTTTTCGCCAAAAATGAAACCCATATCGTTCCACAACGCCCCGTATTCACACCGTACGATTTCTGGCTATTCCCGAAACTCAAAAGACCACTCCGGGGACACCGTTCTGAGCCGATTTGAAGAGATTCAACGTGAATCGGCACGCGCTTTGAAGGCCATTCTCGCCGATGCCTTTCCAGCATGCATCGAGGATAGGAAAGAACGTTGGCATAAGTGCATTGTGATTACTTTGAAGGGAGGGGATGAAATAAATTTGGAAGAATAAATAAAGAGTTTTTGAAAGGAAAAAACAATGGGTCTTACTTTTTGGGCACAGTAGTAATTCTTTATTTGAGTTGAATTAAATGGCAACGTAGTAGAAGTAAACAACGATCAGATTTTATATTCATATGTAATGTGTTCTACAAATTGAAATCTTATGATGATTTATTTAGATTTTTAAGTCCTTAAATATATTTTTAATGATTTTTTTATACATGACACTTGAAATGGGTCTTTCACGAAAAGCAGTTGCATGCTTCATCCACTTTACATCCTTGGAATTATATCGAATCGTATTTTTTCGTCAAAGGATCCGTTGGCATGAAAATTGCTATTGGAAGACTATACATTGATGAACCTAATAATAAGAAGAAGAATAAGCTAATTTTAACATTGAGGAGGAATGCTATACATCGACGGAGAACACTATACAGTGATAGAGAATAATAGAGGTTAATTTTCGCGTTCCTTAATACAAAAAAAAGTAAGTAAATAAGAAAGTTTTCATTTTTTTTTTTTTTTTTTTAATGCAGCTGGCAAACAATTAGACAGCTTGGTCTTGGATGCCTTAAGGCAAGCGCTGCACAGACGTTACTCACTTTGCATTACCCAGGGGCGCGTGTAACTTGAAGATAAGCCACTGACACGGAGTAACAATGCCCCGCCACGCTCTACGATCCTATTAGACCGGGACCTACGGTTTAAAGTGGATCCCGAACCACTACAGACATCCATGGCACCGCCGGGACTCGAACCCAAAACCTGTGGTACCGTACGCCATAAAAAAAGCTAGCCATTCGGCCATCAGGCCCCTGTTTGAAATATAGATACAGAAATAAGGAGTAAGGAAAGTTTAGTTAAAATAATCTGATTAATCGATACAACTTATCGATAATAACAAAGTATCGTATTGAATAATCGACACGCTACAAAGAATATATTATTTAAATAACTGTGAACATAAATATATCCGAATAATCTCTTCACTAAAAATGCCTACTTTTAAAATTAAAGAGAAATTTCTATTTGAAAAATCATAATTTTTTGTAAAATGGAAAAGCGCAATGTGAAATTTAATATTATCTCTTAATAAAACAAATGTAGTCCTAAATTGATAGTATTGTTTCTTGATAAAAAAAAAAAAAAAAAACAGGCAAATTTTTCAGTATATACAATATATTTAAACATTATATTGTAAACAATTGTTTTTTACTTTAAAAATTTACTTTAATGTTAATTCTTTCTCTAATTTTGTGTATAGTATAACATTATTAAGAACATAACATATAACACGGAGAAAAAATTATATTTCATATAAGCATCTACTTCTGCATTGTATTTTATTAATGATTCATACTAAAATATAATATTTATAAATTGTGATGTTTTATTTTCCATACTATGGTTTTTAATTTGCTATTCGTCAGTTACCAGAAAACGTTTTTTTTTTTTCTTTAAAAATATCAATTTAGAACAAATTTACAAAAACCTGTTATAACATGCCTTGAAATATCTAAAAGGGGATTAATTAAGAAATAGCAAAATTAGTAATATTCTTCTTTTAAGCCTATTCGGCAAAATTAATGTTGCCAGATTTATGCTTGCAAAATGTATTCTTGGCTTTGTCTATAACACAACTACAAGAATTTAATAATTGTACTTAAAAATAATTTTTGAAATTATTACATCGATTTACATCAAATACAACAATATTTTATTATGTATTAATCACAATTTGATAAATGAAGATATTATATTCAATTTCGTCAAGTTCAGGCCAACTACTTTTGTATCAATTAATATTTTACGTTTTTCTTTGATAGAAAATAACAATTTGATAATTACTTTTAAATGACAAGAAGTAGTTAAATGTTAATCATCACAAACACATTCATTCATATATTAAATAAAATTGATTAATTTCTACAGAATTCTTATAAATTAGAAACAGATAAACAATAGTTTCTTTACTTTCCCCGTTCTTTATTCAAATATGATAATTAAAATTAATTCAAAATTGGAAATATTACTCTGGTAAAACGTCTTTCTGAATGAACTAATCAGCAATAAAGTCTTAAAAAAATCATTGCAGTAATCTTTTTTAAAAATATATTCAAATTATTATCAAAGGATTTAAAAAAAAAACTTATTCATTGAGTTGTAAATTTACTTCTTGAATTAGTCTTGTTTGTAACTAAAATATTAATTATTGAAAGTTATTAATTGGTTTTCTTTACAATGACATTTAGAAATGAAAAGAATTTGCTCTTAATCATTCAAATGACATAACAATAAAATGTATCTCAAAATGATTCATTTAGTTATTAGGCTAAACTTTATTTGTTCACTTATAAAGATAAATTTCAATTATGAATAATAATTACCTTAAAATTCACAATTCAAAAGATTAAATATTTTTAAATCAATTAATTGAAACAATCATAACGTTTATATTTTTTCATTACTTCTAAGGAAAATAATTCTATTTACTTCCGATCATGTTTTTCCTATTGCAGCTGGCAAATATTTAGGCAGTTATCTTTATGTCAAAAGCAAAAGCTGCACCTATGTAACTCATTTAGCACTACCCAGGGTGTACTGTAGCTTGAAGATAAGCAACAGTATAGCATCAATATGATTGTAGAGCGGGAGTATTGTTACTCCGCTCTACAATCATATTGATCTACGGCTTAAAGTGGATTCCGAACCACTACAAACATCCATGGCACCACCGGAACTTGTGGTACCGAGCGCCAGGTTTGGTTTATCGCTCTACAGTCATCTTGTGCACACAAGGGTTAAACAGACTGGGACCTACAGTTTAACGTGAACCACTCGCAAACATCCATGCCAGCGCTAGGATTCGAAATTGGAGCCTGTGGTGCCAGAGCGCTAGCCAATTCCTCCAATTTCGATAATTTTGGAAGGTTTTTAATGCAAAACGCGTAAGGCGATCGAATAGAAAATATGTCATCGAATCGATTCAAATTTTTATGCCTAAATAAGATGCAATTAACCTTGTTATCATGGTAACTCATTTAAAATACCAAAAATTTTTAACAGTGAACGAAAATATTGAACACATTAAAATATTTATAATTTTTTTTTTTTTTTTCACAAAATGCTTATACTGATATTTTGGTGAAGTTTGCCATTTTTTTATTGATGCTACATATAAAACAAGTAATTGAAAAAAAAAAAAGTAGGAATTGACTTTAAAAAATGAAAGAAAATAATAATAATAATATTTATAAAGGACTTTCTGTAATAGAGATGAAAAAAAAATTTTTGAAGTTTATTGAGCGCCATCTATTGGTAGATATATGCAACTTAAATCTAAAAAGAAACTAAATGAATTGATGTTAATACAGTTTTTTTTTTTTTTTTTTTTTTTTCAAATATTAATTCATTCATTAAATTTAATCAAGTGTCATCCCCTACAAGTTAAAAAATGTATTTGAACTTGAATGGATGAATAAAAAGTATTTTATGAATGATTGAAAATTTGAACAAGATATATAGAGGGAGAGTGTGAAATAAT
This sequence comes from Caerostris extrusa, assembly GCA_021605095.1. Classification (NCBI taxonomy): domain Eukaryota; kingdom Metazoa; phylum Arthropoda; class Arachnida; order Araneae; family Araneidae; genus Caerostris; species Caerostris extrusa. The sequence goes on along the minus strand of BPLR01014886.1, from coordinate 43,420 downwards.
AAAAGGAATTGAATAACAATAGAAAAGAAAGTTATTGTTGGCAGTGCTTTCTGCTGAATATTCTTTTTGATTATTGATGCATTTATTATGAATTCCCATCCAATAAGCTGTCAAAATGATGCAACATTGTTTGATTGCCGCACTAAAATATATTGTTGTTTATTTAGATATCAAACAATCGATCTGATGTCATTACACGCACTAGGATTCACCATTAAATATAATGTATTTATCAATCATTTTAAATGAAAAGTCATAGAAAAATACACAATGCTCGTTTCTTAATATATTGTTTTTGTTTTTTCATAGTATTTAATATACAATTTATAAAAAGAACTGAAGGTTTTTCCTATATTCAAAGACAATAAAAATTGTTGTTGTTATTATGACTAATCCTCAGTGTGACACCCCATCAGTAGTCTGCTCATAGAAGGGGGCAGCTATTGTTGTGATGGAGCATCCATAGGTAGAAGTCTGACTTGGCTCCGAGTCGCTGAAGAAGGTTGACAGTTCCTTCCGGGAGGGATTTTAGGGAAAACTAACCCGCATTTGCATATTGTATAGGAGAAAACCCGAAAAATTCCTACCAGTTAGTCTGATTAACGATGGGGCCTTGATATCCGAGTGGCTAGCGCTCTGGCTCTCGGTAACACAGGTTTCGATTCGGGTCCCGGCGGTGACATGGATGTTTGTAGTGGTTCGGAATCCTCTTTAAGTCGTAGTCTCTTAAGCCTGGTCTCATGACTGAAAGAGCGTCACAGAGCTCAGTCAAAGTTCTCACCAACATCATTCGCAAACTATAAAGGAGCAACTCGGCTCTAGACATAGTGATGTGTGGATCAGTGGATTGAGCTTCAGCCGTAACGAGTCGGGCAGATAATGAAAATGCATCACGTGAGTTCATGGATTACAGACAAAAGTTTAGTTTCCAAAAATGCATTTGAGTTCGTTTCAGTGTGAAGCAAACTGGTCTCTCCACACACTCAGTTTGCGATGAGCGTGACCTTTGGAGAACTCGTTTGCATGAGAGAAACCTACAATGCACTATTGGTTTCCGCTAAATAAGCAAACGAAAGTGGACTTTATGCAATTGAGCTACGAATGTTAAACTATTGGATGTACGCACAGCGTTAAACTCGTTATTTGAGTGGTAACGATAATTTACCACAGAGTATACTATAAAGTTATCCCATTTTTTTTTCATTTAAAATTATAAAATGATTCAATTTTCGGTATCTCAAAATTAGTTTCAGTTAATGATAAATGAAATAATAATACAAATATTTTATAGCATATTTCTGGCTGACATATTTCTCGGCGACATAGGAAATAAATTTTCTATTGTTGCTTAGAATAAAGCAATCTTTATTATTTAAAAATAGCTTCTAATGAAGTCTGATAAGCTCTTAATGTAGCTAAATATTACGCAGAAATATGTTTGTTTTAATTTATTATTTAAAATAAAGCACCGAATTAAATATCGAAGAGCACAATTACGAAATGAAAATAAGTAAATAAATAGGTAAAAGGAATAAAATTACGCTACTCATCTATTTATCATCATCATGATTGGCGCAACAGCCCCATGGTGGGCCAAGGCCGTCTGCTTACTGGCAGATTTCGAAACATGAGATGTCTTCTCTTTTTACGGGGTAGGGTTGTCAGACCAACGCTCTACAGCCATATTAGATTGGGACCTACAGTTTAAAGTGGATCGATACAGTTTAAAGTCGAAGCCAAGCATCCATGGCACCGCCGGGACTCGAACCCGAAACTTGTGGTACCGAGCGCTAGCCACTCGGCCATTCAGGCGATCTATTTATCACATGTAGAAAATATAAATTTTTTTTCTAAAGATTGATTTGATTTGCTTTTAGATTCAAATACACAGGGGGTTGTTTTAGCTTTAGGTGTGGACTCGTAAGGTGCTCGTTGAAATTTGGAGCCCCTGATGAATTTCGTGTAAATAGCCTCCATCTAGCACTTAGGGATCTATAATGATCCAAAGGTTGTCCACTTAATTTTCCACGTGCATTTAATTTACTTACAATATATAAAGAATCATTCATGAAAGAATAGCAAAATATTTTCTTTCTTTTTTCATAATTATCGTCTAAACGTATGCATTTTTTTGTATTTATAAAGAAAATTCAGTCCGCAGATACACATGAATTAAATTTTATTTATTATTGCAATTTAAACTTGAAAGATTCACTACGTTAATCACGTGCAAATTATTCAAGTAATAGACAATTTTTTTTTTTCTCCATTTACGAACTTGATTTTGCCACCACAACTTTGATTCTGTTGTTGTTTTTTATCCCACTTGGTAGACAGCAACGTCTAGACCCGTGTAGTGCCACGGAAGGAGGGAAAGGGGTCAGCTTCTGTTGGGATGGAGCACCCGTAGGTAGAAGTCCGACTTGGCTCAGTGACGCTGACTTTTTAGGGTCTAGAATTGTCAGCTGCTCTGCAGTCATATTAGACCAGTACCTACGGTTTAAAAGTGGATTCCGAACCACTACAAACATCCATGGCACCACCAGTACTCGAAGCCGAAACTCGTAGCACCGTGCGCCATTGTGATTCTAGTTTTCAGAACTTCGGAAACCGGCACCAGCAATGTTTAATGTTTATCATTCTAAAAGAATGTTCGACGGTTATTATTCATCATTCTAATGTTGTTGTTTGTTTTGTCTTTTTTATTATTTTAAAATTTTCTTTTTACGAATAAGGCTGTTTTATTTTCGAATAAAGTAACATTGCTATAACAATTCAAATCACTGATCAAGATGAATTATAGTATTTCGCTGCAATGCAATATTGATAAATCAGAATTGTCTACATATCTGTCATTTGAAAACAATTCAATAGCACAAACATGCATTTTTTAATATTTTGCAATAATTTTAAAATCTAAAATAAGCAATAATTTTAAATTTAAATATTTCTAATATTTTAGAAATGAAAAGCACAGTACAATATACTATATCAGCGTATGATGTTTTGTCGCCAGTAAAAGTTTGAATTTCTTCAAAAATATTTATAAATGCGTGGCTCAGTATCAACGTGTGCCGCTAGTGAACTGCAGGTCTGAAGTTCAATTTGCTGGCGGGCTTCGCTATAGAAATTGTTTCAAAAACAAGGAGAATCGATAGCGTTTGGGATGTTCAACATGTTAGTCGGACTACTTGATGTGTTTTCATGGTTTTCTCCCATACTATACGCAAATGCGGCGCAGTTCCCCTGAAAGTCCTCCCGTAAGCCACTGCCTTCCTTCTTCAGCGACATGAAGTTAAATTTCTACCTGAGGGTGCTCCATCCCGACAGAAGCTGCTCCCTTTTTCCCTCCTTCTATGCGAACACACTCTGGAACTAAAATGATTTTATCGACTCGCCCAAGTGAGGTTAAAAAAAAATATTTTGCAAAATTTTACTAAATGAAAAACACAGTACAATATACTATACGTGTCACGTTTTGTTTACAAGTAAAAGTTTGCATTTTTTTCAATGAAAATATTTATAGTTTATAAAATAATATTTATTTATTTTTTTTTTTTTTTAGGATACATGAGTTTCAAGCACTTTTGAAAACTATTTGACTTTACTTTTACGTTTTTACAAACGATGTAAACATAGTTGTCTGAATAAAGTTGGGGTTTTTTTCTTTTTTTTTTTTATACTTAAAACAAAAATACTCGATTTTATTAAATTGTAAATAGAAAATGCACCTCCAAGACCATGATATAATTATGTAACTATGCATTTTTGTGAAATAATTTTAAAGAAAAAAATACAAAAGAAGTCTACGCATTTGCATAGAAAGAACCGAAAACCATTTTTCTTTCATGAATCCTTTCCTTTTTAAACAAAACAGATTTCGCCATTCTGTGGAGTAATAAAAGAACACCAGTTCCCTTTCACTGAAGGAACAAAGAAGAACATCTTTGAAAATGTATTAAAAAGTGAAAAAAATGGAAAACTTACATTTCTCGAACAACAAGGCATTTGGTACACTCTATCCCTTTGTGCAACAAAAACCAAATGTACTCCATTTACATCAACACGTTGGCTCGGGCCCAGTTCCACTTGAACTTATTTTACTTCTCACTATGAAAACAGCCATTTTTGGTGAAATCACACCAGTTTCAGAAACGATAAAACTACCATCACTGAGAATCATCATGAGTGTGTTATGTTGTGACTAATCCTCAGTGTCCTTCAGTGCGGGACGGACATTCCATGAGTGATCTACTCATGGATGGAAGAAAAGGGGGCAGCTTCTGTTGTGATGTTTTTTGTTGTCGTTCTACATTTATTTTGTGCACACTTCAGGCTAATTAGATCGGAATCTATAATATATCGTGGATTTCGAACTACTAACGAACATCCACACTGCCAGAATTCGAACCTGAAGCATCAAAAGCCAGAGCTAGCGAATTAGCCATCAGGCCGCTCTGTTGTGATGGAACACGCGTAGGTAGAAATCTGACTTGGCTCCGTGACGCTCTTTGCAGTCAAACGAGGCCGGGACTTATGACCTAAAGTGGATTCCAAAACCACTACAAACACCCATGGCACCACCGGAATTCGAACCTGAAACCTGTGGCATCGAGGGCCAGAGCGCTAGCCAGTCGGCCCCTAGTTATCCAATGTAAAAAATCATATCCTATCAGAAAACAAAACCTGATGAGCAAGTGACTGAAACAAGCAATTCATGAATCATTTACAATTTTCAAGATTTCTGTCGCTTTCTATCTAATTAATCACTTTTGATTTCTAAATAGAGAAGTGCTCTTTAATCTGGTGTCGGACCACATCGAATTATCGAGCTTCAATATTCTTTTTAACAATGTAGTTTACTCTAGATCAGGGGTCTCCAAACTATGTCCCGCCAGTGTCATCCATCCGGCCCGCGACAGCGAATAGCTTTTTGTTTCTGTAATAAGTTGGATAAAAAAACACAGAATGATAATAACTCGGTTTTATTGACTTGATAGGTAAAGCTTAATGACGAGCATAATACGCAGAAAATTTAACTTAAGCATAACAACTAACACATAATTGAAATGAATCCCACCAACATTATAAACTAGTGAACATCCCGCTGTTACCCTAGGTAATTATGTTGGTAAAGAGTATCGCATATGTATGTATATCGATGTTTGGAATGTACATATCCTGAATCAAACGTATGATTTTTATCCTGAAAATCCCTCAGGAACGGAAAAGCTAAATGAACGCAAATGAAACCGCGGGGAACCCACTTGCAAAAATACTAATGAGATTTATGTAATTGTGATTTTCCACTGACAATAGTTTGTAGTTAACAAGCGTATGCTCACTCAGAGCGCGTACTCGGCGACTGGTCTAGAAATTATAGATAATGGCAGAAAAATTAAAACTGCTTTGGCCCTTGGTACTTACTGGAGTAAACAGTATGGTCCTAAGTCTAAAAGTTTGGAGACCCCTGCTCGAGATAAAACTATAGACGATGTACATTTTTAATGTGTTTGCGCATATTCTGAAACCAGTGCAGGCAATATAAATATCCACCAAAATATTTTGTCATTCTAGCAACGCCAACAGCAAAATTAAAATACATATATTGAATATGAATCTACCTCCTCGGACAACGCCTTGTCGGCTAAATGATCTACAATCTTGGCATTGTGGGATCTTGGGTAATGAGAAGGCGGATTCTCTTGCCAAAAAAATCATTTGATAAATTAAGTTTGAATGTAGATGCAGATAATGTACGTATCCACTGTACGACACAACCAATTCCTCTGATATCACTTTCAAAACTGAAATGGTACAAGGCTTTGATGTACTACCATGTCTTGTAACTTAGAAAATGTAATTTTTTGTTATTAACAAAATTACAAATGGAGAATTGTTGTCTATTAGTGTCTACTTACATAAGCATTAAAAAAAAAAAAAAAAAAAAAGCTAAAATTTTTAAAACTTTAAAAATTTTGCTTGCCTGTTCTTCATAACAATAAATTAATAGTTTAAAAAACCCACTTTTAGAGTTAACCAAACAAAAAAGTAAAACAATTGTTAGCATAAGAATAAAATGACTGACGAGAAAATGAATGTCACTGTTCTAAAAGCGTGGGGTGCTCGATATCAATCGCTATAATTTTTCACTAGTTTCATTCCGAAATGCAGAGTTAGTTTAAAAATGTCATACAAAGTACCCAACGCTTTTGGAACAGTCATTTTATTCTTATGCTAACAATTATTTTTTACTTTTTAGTTTGATTAACTCTAAAAGAATGTTGTTTAGTGTTTTTAAATTATAATATTTAAATGAGGTACGGAGGACTGGCTCTTACAATGATTTAATTGTGAGTAAAACAAAGGCTAAATGCGAATAGGTCGAGCAAGCCAGGATTCGAACAGGGAATCTCCTAATCAGGCGCGTTATCCGTTGTGCCGCTGTCCCAAGTAGGTTTGAATGTCTGAAAGATGACTGTAAATGTTTTTTGCAGTTTAAATAGAGTGTATGAGGAGAAACAGATCTCCAGGGGGAAAATGATCGCCGGTCAAGATGACTTGATGTTGGAATTTCAAAAGGATCGATCAATTCCACAGGATTTAACTTCGATGCCGAAAGACCAACAAGCGAGAGGAAAGGAGGGGATATGCACAGAAGCTGGAAGATCTACCCATTCGGCCTGCCGTTTGTTCTGAAACAGGACATGAAAGCGAGTGTTGTACGCGTGAAGTCGAATGCTGTGCAGGGCCGGATTTTCCTATAGGCTAACTAGGCTCTCAAGATAAAGAGGGGCCTACATTCAAATGGTTAGCAAAATTAGAATTACACTATTCTAAAAACAGTAAACACTAAAATACGGAATCGAAAATAAGGATAAATTCTACACATATGACTAATACACATACATGAAAATTTATTGGTTAAGAACAACGCGTTCGGCTCATTGGGTCTGTTCGTTTGTATATATAGATTGCACCAAAGTATAGTTTATACGTTCACTGATTGCTATGGAAAATATTGGCGTGCCTTATGCTACTAAGATCTGATTTGTTCTTGCATAAATAAAGTGCAAATTGGTGTAGATTGGAACAGACCTATTGATATCCCGACGTTCGGTTATATTCGCATTACTTCGATAATAAATACGTGTTAATGTTATTAGAAAAGATTCTTATTTTAGGATTGCGTACACGATCATTTGATGATCGCCTTTTGAGCTCAGTAGGTTCAATACTTTAGTGAAGTGTTTATAGACTTTTGAAAAAAATTTTGTGACGATATTTTCATTTCGCGGAATTCTGGGTAAGTTCTTAACTTTTATTTATGCACAATAATTAGTAACTCAAATAATTAGTCCCTCTCAGTCCAGATTTTGTACAAAAGCAATTTTTTATTCAACAAAAGCCAATGGAGAAAAATATACTCTAGAACAGGGGTCTCCAAACTTTCCAGCCTGACAGCCATACTGTTTACACCAGTAAATACCAAGGGCCAAAACAGTTTTAATTTTTTTTTTTTACCATTATCTATAATTTCTAGACCTCTTTCTAAATCTCATTAGTATTTTTTTACAAGTGGATACTCCACTGTTTCATTCGCGTTCATTTAGCTTTTCCATTCCTGAGGATTTTCAGGATAAAAATCATATATTCGATTCAGGATACATACATTCCAAGCATCGATATACATACATATGCGATACTCTTTACCCCAACATAACTACCGCGGGATGTTCACTAGTTTATAATGTTAGCGGGATTCATTTCAATTATTTGTTAGCTGTTATGCTTAAGTTAATTTTTCTAACTTAAAAAATGAATGAAAATTATTTATAAAGGACTTTCTGCAATACAGTGAAAAAAAAAGAAATTTAATTGTAATTATTTAATAAAAAGTAAGTAAAATAAAAAATTTCTTTGTTGATCTAAGTAGGAATTGACTTAAAAAAATGTTTTATGCTATTTGTTTCAAAGTACCTTGTATGTACATGAGAGCTTATAGATTTATAAATCAAGTTTCCTCATTTTGAATGCAGGTTTAGAAGGTTTCGCAGCATTGTGTGAATAAACCATGTCAGGAAATCCAAAACCGCTGCCATAAGCTGCAAAGATCCCGTGGAAGGATGAAGGAATTTTTCACAGTTCAATGAGCTTCAAACACTTGCAGCGTCAACAAGATTTTTTTTTTTTTCGGTTTGAATCAAAGGTTTCAAAGTATCAATGAATTTCTATATGAAGAGTTCGCATTTTACTTGTAAACATATTTGGTATCCTCACAACTGTATTCTGAATATTTTACTTGCATTCTCAAAAAAAAAAAAAAAAAAAAAAAAAAAAAGTTAAATTTTTAATTGTTTTTTTTTTTTTTTTTTTTTCCTTATACACAAATTGGAAAAAAAAATATTTTTTTCCTAGCATGTCATCAACAGCTAAGTGATTTACACCAATCTGCAGTACAATATCAAGGGCCTTTTTAGTTTAAATAAACACCTAACAGAAAAAAATCCCAATCCTAAATAGTTGAAGGTTTTTTTTTTTTTTTTTTAAACAAATTTATTCAGACACATTTTCTCACTGAAATACGATTAAAGAGAAATAAAATGGAAATTAGTAACTGTTTCATTGAAAAATTGTAGGTCCTCTGTAATTCAGATAATTTGTACAGAAATAACTTTATTCACTTCAATCGTTAAAATGAATCCAAATTTGTGAAAAAAAAAAATCCCCTTGAATATTTGGTCAGATAATATATATATACATATATACAATAGAACTTCTTTAAGGCGAACCTCGATTAGTCGAAAAACCTCCAAAACTCGAAAAAAAGGTTTTGTTCCCTTCCCTTCAAGCTTTAAAACCTCCCTGATTCGGAATTTCAACCCTCTATATGTCGAAATAATGAGCCATCTCCACAAGCCATTTTGATATATATTTTCCCTCCGTAACTCGAAAAAAAAAAAAAAAAAAAAAAATTGGGCCTCTTTATCTCGAACATTAGCAATGTTTGATTTTACAACTCGATCATTTGAAACTAATTACCTCTATAGGTTAAAGAAAAATAAGTTACCGACTTTAAGGAACTGCCGACAATGCACGTCATTGTTTCCTAGAAAACAACGTATGAGTATACAGTAAACAGAATAACCAATACTATGAAATATTCTTATTATTGCTATTGATTTCATTTGAACTCTAACAAATAAACATGTTTATTACCTCTGTACTTGAATTTTTATTTATTTTACCTCTCTAACTCAAAATAAGTTAGAAAGAATCTAGACCTCTACAAGTCAAATATTTCCTTACAAAATCCACTTAAGTCGATATCCTACATAAGTAGAAAACTCTATAACTCGAATATATATATTTGACATATTTCAGATGAAAAAATGACCAAAGTGCAACAAAACACGAAGACTTTTTGTACCCCGTTTTATTGCTTAGTAACAAAATAATTCATTGTTCCAGAAGGTACAAACATAAATAAGTTATGACATTTACATTTATATTAAACAAAGACAAATAAAAAAAAATCCCAACACATATGAAAGTCAACTGAAATAACAAGATGGATATATACAGCATGAAGAAAAGTAACTTTGCAACTCTATAAAGGCATACAGAATTCTTCATTCTTTAATGAAAATAGCTGTATTTAAATTATTAAATTGCATCTGAAGAAGTTCATGCAATGTGTCAAATAAGCCTGTTCATGAAGAATTTAGAGTGACGAAACAAAAATGCATTCATTTTCAGAAATGCAATGGTTCCGAGAAATACAAAAGAAGCTTTCTTGGCATTTTTTTTTTCTATAAATAATACATGAAATAAAACTAATTAGGAATATGCCAATACATATTAATGAATTAAATATAAAGTATTTACAATTTGACATTAAAATAAATAAGCAATTTAAAAAAAATTAAACAATGAATGTCTCAATGACGTACATAATTCTATAAATGTAACACACATTATAATTTCTGCATGCTTCTTTTTCATTTTCTCATGCAATAAAGAGAAAAAGAAAAGGGCATTGAAAAAAAAAAAACCATTTCAGCCATGAAATTTAAAACAAGCAAACATTTTCCTGAAAGCTAATAAATATAAAAGTACATAACATCCAAAATGCGTAGAAAATTAAAATTAATAATTTGTGTAGGAAAATACAAAATACTTTACTGTAGTTAACATTTTTCTTATCCTATGAACAGTCTATGTCAGATTTTAAAACAGATTACATCTATTAAAGTAGAAATTGAGCCTTTCAGACAATATATATCACAGAACAGCTGGCAGCTTGATACAAAAAAAAATAGGGGAAAAATTTGTGACTATTTTATTTTATTTGACGTAGACTTCATTTGGCTTGACTGGCACAAAATCAAAAATCTGAAAGAAAAAAAAATTTCCATTAAAAGATATTTTCTTAACAAGTTTATTTTACTCCAATTTTTATAGAATTCAACTTGAATAATATACAAAGCAGTAAACTGAGAATATCCTTAAAGAATATTGAAAACCATAAAATATTCACTGAACTACAAGAAATACATTCGATTTTAAATACCTTTAATAATTAACTTTTTCTACTAAACAGATTATAAAGTGATTAATTTCTGGCATCTTTATGTAAATTAATAATAATTATTAATTTACATAATAATTAACAATAATTACTAATTAATTAATCAATATGATATAACAAGAAAGCAGACTCTGGAGTCAGTTAAAAAATTCGTCTTTTTACAAATTTTTTTTTTTTTTTTTTTTTTTTTTTCAAAACTCTGAGAATTAAATGTCAATTGTATCCTTTTATAATACAACCAGTAGCAAAGGCAATGAGTGATTCAACAGCATGCCGAGTGAGTATTGAGACTCTTTCCTCGGCACCGAGGCTTATCGAAAGCCATCTTGGATCCGCCATGAAAGATTTCAGAAGCTTCTTAATTATTAAGCAGGGGTATTTAGCATATTATAAATGGCGCATCTTTCTCATTAAAATGTACAATTTCTTTTGCTAATTTTCAAATATTATAAAATACTTTGGTATCTATTGATTTAGTAATGTTTTTATAAGATGCATGTATTATTTGTAAGCAGATTTAAAATAAGGGTGTCATTCAAGTTAGGGCATACATGCAATACCCTTGTTGTTGTCATGTCCCCCTCATAGAAGGAGGGAGGAGAGGTGCAGCTTCTGTTATGATGGAGCACCCGTAGGTAGAAGTCTGACTTCTGCTCCGTGACGCTCTTACAGTCATAGGAGACTGGGACCTACGGCTTAAAGTGGATTCGAACCACTACAAACATCCACGGCACCGCCGGGATTCGAACCCGAAACCTGTGGCACTGAGCGCTAGACACTCGGACATTCAGGCCCATACAATACCCTTAAAATTTGTAAAAAATACTAAGAAAAAAACTGTTTTTTATAGATATACACAAGTTAAATAAAAGTCATTCAATTTATTTCACACGCTCTTATACATCTATTAGTAATGATCGTAGCTCATAAAATTACTGTACGCAGTCTTTTGGTCTATTGCCGACCTCTGACAATAAGTAAAGTCAAACCTGTTTTTGTGTAGGGGACAGCATAAAAAGAAATTGAACAAAAAAATATCTTGAAACTAAAAAGCTTAACCGTAAGTAGCTGTAAAATATACTTCTTGTGATATACTTAATATATACTTTTAATGTATCATTAAAAAAGAACAAGTAATATATAAAAAAAAAAAAATTAAGTCAATTACTATTTTTTTTTCACTCTATTGCAGAAAGTCCTTAATAAATAATTTTCATTCATTTTTTTTTAAGTTTATCTGGCACCATCTATTGGTAGATATACGAAACTTAAATCTAAAAAAACTAAAAATAATGAATTCAATTTAATTACTGAATTAATATTTGAAAAACTGTATTCACATCCAGTGTCCCCCACTACAAGTTCAAAAAAAAAAAATAATGTATCTGAACTGGAGTGGAGGAATGAAAAAGTATTTCATGAACGATTGAAAATGTGAACAAGATATATATATATATATATATATATATAGGGAGAGTGTGAACTAATAGAAGGAATTGAATAAAAAATATCTTAAAACTAAAACGCTTAGCCATAAGTAGCTATAAAATACATTGCCTGTGGATACTTAACATATACACTATGTGGAAGAAAGTGACGGGACACGACACTATAACGACATAAACCCATATTTATTAAAATTAATAGGAGGTAGGGCCTCCTTTGGCTGCAATCAAAGCTGCAACCCTTGTGGGCATGCTTTCTACTAAATTAGCTATAGTGGCAAGAGGAATTTCCTTCCAAATATTTAACAGGAAGTTCCATACATAGTTCAGGCTTGCTTTTGGGGAGTGGGGTGCAGGCCCTCAACCGACGGTCCAATTCGTCCCAGAGATGTTCAATTGGGTTAAGATCAGGGCTCTGCGCCGGCCACTCCATACGTTTAACGTTGTTGTTCACATACCAATCAAGAGTCCTCCTTGATACCAGCAATCATCCATACCTTACGTTGCCCACAAGGTAGGAAGGACATGATTGTCGAGAATATCACAGTATCTATCGGCATTCATCGCACCATCAACTTCACCAGTGGGACAGCCCCCATACCAGGAGAAACAAGCCCATACCATCAATCCTCCTCCACCAAACTTTACAGTTGGGACGACACACTCGGGCAAAAGCCGCTCTCCTGGTAAACGCCATACCCAAACACGTTCATCGGAACGGAAAAGGGTAAATCGTGACTCGTCACTCAAAGGACGCATTTCCAGTCATCCAGAGTCCAAGTACGGTGGTCTTTGGCCCATCGAAGGTGCGCTTTCTTGTTGGTTTTCGTAATCAAAGTCTTATGGGCCGCCGAACGTCCAGTGTAACCTAACTTATGGGCCTCGATACGAAAGTCTTGGTCGAAACGGCCACACCTGTGGCTTGTCTAAACTCATTAGCGATTTTATCCATGGATGTTTGACGGTTACTTCGAATCTCCCTGCCGAGCACCCGCCGGTCCCTGCTGGTGAGAACTGTAGGTCGTCCACTTCGGGGTTTGTTCTGACAGTGTCCCTTTTTCTTGTAGCGACACACAACACGTGCTACAGTTGATTTTGAGCAGTTACGGAGACGGGATATCTCCTTAATTGACACCTTGGCAAGATGCAATCCAACCATCACACCTTTCTCGAACTCAGACAACTCTTCCCGTGGCGGCATCTTGACAAAAAACAACTAGTCGACTCCACAGAGTATTTATAGGATATGGCTGACACATGATACCTATTATTGCGCATGTGTCAGCTGTATTGTCGATTTTCGAGGTGTCCGTCACTTTCTTCCAGATAGTGTACGTTTAATGTATCATTAATAAAAAAAGAAAGATCTTTACTTACTTACTTAATATACTTTACTTTATTACTTACTATATACTTTACCTTTATATTGTTTATTTAATATACTCTACTTTATTATAAAAATACCTTTATATTGTTTTTTTTTAATATACTTTATTACTTAATATTTACTTTATTACTTAATATGATCTTTACTTGATTACTTAACATATACTTTTAATGTATCATTAATAAAAAAGAAAGAGACCTTTATTCTTGCAAATCAGTCTCGAACCCGGAGTCCCCAGATGCTGGTTCGTCTGATGCCCGTCGTCGGTCTGGCAATCGTCGAAAACATGTTCTGGTTGAACGAGACTTCGGGCATCAATTTCTGCAGAGCATTCAGCGATTTGTCCGTGAGAGTGCCAAAAATGTCCAGTTCCTTGAAGTCACTCAAATTCTTCAAGCGCCTGTAATAAAAATAGTTGCAATTACATAAAATTATTTTAAAATGTCATTTTAAGTTAACAAATAAAATGATCAAGATTTAGAAAAAAAAAAATAAGGACACTTTAATCTTAAATTTGAATTTAATTTACTTTCCAAAACTGAACGAGATTTTTTCCCCTCAATTTATATATCCTTTTGCCTAAAAGAAACCTATAAGTTGGCACATTTACTCAGGGCAATAGGCCAACGTAGCCTGTGCAGAGCAAAAATTCGTAATCTCTCAACTGTCCCCATTTATTTGTACATAAAAACAATTTCAATAGGTTGAATGAAAACAAAGCACAGTGCCATATTGATCTGAAGCAGCAACGGAAAAACATCAAAACTGAGAATTATTAATGTAAATTCCTACTTAAGTCGACAAAGAAAAAATTTTATTTTATTTAAGAGATTTAGAGAATTTCTAAAACAGAATGTTAAATGAATCTAGAAAAATAAATAAATGCAACAAAAGAAAATGAATATTAATACGTTTTCACATTTTTATAATGAATTAATTTTATAGCTTATTTTTATGGAATATTATTGAAAATCTAAAATTATAATGATAACAAACTTATAATAACCAAATGATTAGTTATGAATAGAAATGTTTTTCTCCTTCATTGGTGCAACAGATCCAAAGTGGGCCAAGGCCACCTGCCTGCTGGCAGATTCCAAAACAGGAGATGTTTTACTTTTTTACGGGTAGGGTGTGTCATCAAGTGTCACCCACTACAAGTTTAACAAGATATATAAATATATATATAGGGAGAGTGTGTACTAATAGTAGGAATTGAAAAAAAAAAAAAGTCACGAACTCTTTATGAAGAGCAGCTACTCACCACTGATACTTATTAACCCCTGTCTAAATTAGTTTAATACTATCAATACTCAAAATTAAATTAAAAAATATTCAAAGTAGTATAATATACAATAATGAAACACACTGATTTTAGCACATACCTATTGCAATCGGCAGGAATGTGATAGGAACGACTGGAGTGCAGCTCTCGTAATTTAGAGCACTGTCTCACCATCACCTCGAAGGCGAGTTCGCTTATGAGAGGGCAATCGCTGATGTCCAGCTCAAGTAAATTTGGACATCTGTTACAAATGACAATCAAACCTAAAAAGAAACTCAAAATATAAATTTAAATCCTCTAACTGTGAATAATTCTCAAAAAATAAAACTTCATAACAAAGAAATTACTTAAAATACATAAATATAAATTTCATTAAAAAATTATTTTAAGAAAATGTAGTAATTATGTACGTTGAATGCTTATTTATAGTATAACACTATATTCCAAACATTCAATACAAATTCATAAATACTAATTCAAAACAATTGGTAAATAAATGTACAACTTGCAATTGAATATCTTTAAAAAAAAAAAAAAAATGCTGCAATCCAGATAATGAATGATATTCTACAGCAGGGGTCTCCAAACTTTTCAGCCGGCGGGCCACATTGTTCCCTCCAGTAACTATCGCGGGCCAAAACCGTTTTAATTTTTTTTTTTTTTTTTTTTTTAACATTATCTATAATTTCTAGACTAGTCGCCGAGTACGTGCTCTGCGCGAGCTTACTCTTGCTAAATTCGCTGGTTCAATTAAGTACTACAATTACTATTGTGTGTATCGATACGACCATGACACTTGACGACATCTAATGGTCAAAAGCGGAAATAGGTACATAATATTCTTTATCGCTAACAGATGGCGCTAGTAGTAGTTTCGAAACCGCAGTAACAATTAAACATTCGTAACCTCATTGGTTGGAGAAGGTTCTGGTGTATTCCAATCACTTCGAGATCGCAGTAATTGGAGTGTAAAAGGCTAGCGGAGCGACCCTGACTCAGTCTACCTAGGGAAGACTAAAAAGAAGCGGAACTGTATCTATTGTGAAGTAAATTAGTGCGTAACCCCGTTTAAAAACTAAATCCACGTCCATATGTAATTGTATTTTGATTTAACTTGTAATTTTTGTGTGTGTGATTTACTAGTATGGAAAAGAAGCGAAAAATAGACAGTGAATGCAGAATATTCAAAGATCAATGGAACTTTCAATATTTCGTGATTGAGTCAATCATAAGGTGCTATGTTTGATTTGCAGTGAAACCATAGCCATTCTCAAAAGAATATAACATTAAACGCCATTATGAAACGAAACATTTTCCAAATTACTCAAAATATACAGGAAGTTTGCGGATAGAAAAATTTGAAGCTTTGAAACGCGGATTGAAATTGCAGCAATCTTTGCTTACGAAAGTCAATATTGAACAAGAGGCTGCAACTCGTGCCAGCTTTCGTGTGGCTCTTGAAATCTTAAAACGTAGAAAGCCATTCACCGACGGAGAAATGATCAAAGAATGCGTAATTGCAGTAGCCGAAGAAAAGGCTCCGAAAAGGTAAATTTATTTAAAACTGTCAGTTTGTCAGCAAACACCGTGGCTCGGAGGGTGCAAGACATCGCAGAAAATATATCATCTCAACTGTCTGACAAAAAATGAACATCTTGAGTGGTTTTCTCTGGCCTTGGATGAATCAACGGATGTGCCAGATACGGCTCAGGTGATGATTTTTATTCGAGGAGTAAATAAAAGCTATGAAGTGTATGAAGAACTTCTGGATATTGATAGTATTCACGGCACGACTACTGGGCAAGATATTTTTAAAGGAGTTGGCAATGTCATTAATAAAAGAACCTACGATGGAAAAAACTTGAAAATCTATTACAACTGATGGAGGTAAAAATAAAAGGAGTGGTTGCACTTGTGTCAAAGGCAGTAGAAAATGATGGTGGTTCAAAGCCATTAGTCTTGCATTGTATCATTCATCAACAGTCCTTGTGCGGAAAATGTTTGGATATGTCTGAAGTTCTAAAACCAGCCATATCAGTTGTTAATTTCATCAGATCCACTGGGCTGAAACACCGACAATTCCGCGAGTTTATTGAAGATATGGGAGAAAATGATTTACCGTATGACACTGCCGTACGCTGGCTTAGTTGCGGAAAAGTCCTGCAGCGCTTTTTTTGAACTTCGAGCACAAATCGATTTTTTTTTTAATGAAAAGCATCGCCCTCTTACTGAATTACAAAATAGCGAAGGCTATGGAAGTTAGCACTCAAGTGGAAATTATTGATTTACAGTGCAGTGATATAATTCAGAACAGATATCAAAACTCATCTTTGTTGGAATTTTATAAGAGTCTTCCACTGATACAATTTGATAATTTACATAAATTTGCTCGTGGGCTGTTTTCTGTTTTTGGTACTACTTACTTGTGCGAGAAAGCATTCTCCAAAATGAAGTACACAAAGAATGTTTACAGATCTAAGTTAACCGATGAGCATCTTAAATCTCTTTTAATAATTGGTACAAGTAAAATTGATCCAAAACTACAAACTATTGTCAGTGAAAAATTACAGTTACATAAATCTCATTAGTATTTTTTTTTACAAGTGGATACCCCGCGGTTTCATTAGCGTTCATTTAGCTTTTCCGTTCCTGAGGGATTTTCAGGATAAAAATCATGTTTGATTCAGGATATATATATTCCAAACATCGATATACATACATATGCGATACTCTTTTACATCAACATAACTACTGAGGGCAACCGCGGGATGTTCACTAGTTTATAATGTTAGTGGGATTCATTTAAATTATTTGTTAGTTGTTATGCTTAAGTTAAATTTTCTGCATATTATGTTTGTCATTAAGCTTTATCTAGCAAGTAAATAAAATCGAGTTATTATCATTCTGTGTTTTTTTATCCAACTTATTACAGCAACAATATGCTATTCGCTGTCGCGGGCCGGATTTGGCCCGCGGGCCGTAGTTTGGAGACCCCTGTTCTACAGTAATGATAAAGAAGAAATAGAAAATGAGCGGTAGCACACTATACGCTTTGTATTAACTTATAGAAAACACATATGTCTGCCATACAGAATAAAGAAAAATGGTTCATTCACCCGCAAAATCCTATTGTTATTGGCATATTATACAGAAGGGATGGTATAAAAAAACTTAAATACTACTTGCTACTGAAATATTTAAATACAGAAACAATTAGATGAATTGCATACATGAATGAAACATATAAAATTTAATTTTTCTTTTGTCGCTTTCCCTACTTGCATCCAGTGAAGGTTAGCCCAATTCCACTCTTACTAAAAACCCGTTGACGAGAACATTGCTTCAACCTTCTCCTCTAGGGTGTTTCAGAAATGCCAGGTCACTCGAGCCTGTTTGGGTGAATACTTCTCTGTAAAATTTTTGATATCCATCCATTGATTTTGATGTAAGCAAGTTACATTCGAGATTAAGTTCATATACCAAATGAAAATTTTTACACCAAAATAGGACACATATCCCATTGTAACTTATTCCAGAAGTCTGCCATGAGAAAATACCTCATTCCCCCTCCCCTCAAAATGAAAAATCTCAAAAACCCTGGTCTATTATTTGCAATGAATTGACACATGTATTGAAATAAAATAACAACCATAAATAATAAATATTATTTTAAAAAATCATCTAAAAAATAAATTGGAGATATCTATTCTTGAATAATTATGAGTACACTTCCAAAGCAGAAGCATTCATTTCACATTTGTGAAGATGAGAATATTTAATATATTTTGTGCCAACATTTGAAAATAAGGATCCAGAATGATTATTCACAGACTTAAAAATAAAGAAAATTTTTGGAATTAACAATAATAAATTATTGCTCTTGCAAATAATCCCTTGTAGCTCTTTATGTTAACACAAATAGATGAAAAAAATAATATTCACCATTATCATTCAGCGTATCCCTGTGACCACTCAAATTGAGCCTCTCTATACCCTTTGGCATGAAGGGCAAAAAACTTTCCATACATTGAGCAGTTAGATCCGTCCATGCTAAATTCCACTCCTTTAATCTAAAAATATATCAAATAGAAGTTTAATATAAAAAAAAGTCTTTTCCTGATTTTAATTTGTAGGTTATGCCAGGGCCGGATTTTCCTACAGGCTAACTAGGCTTCAGCCGAGGTCCTCAAGATCAAGACATTCAAATTGTTAGCAAAATTAGAATGACACTATTCTAAAAACAGTAAAATAAATAAATTTAATCTGAATTGAATTTGTTTTAATCTCCAATGTATTGAATATATTTCATTTAATTTGGTAGAAAATAGGATAATTTTTTGCATATTTTATTTTTGCAGTCGAAGATTTTTATTATTTGAATTTTGTTGCTTTGTAAATGTTATGTGCTATGTTTCATTAATTATTGTTACAAGTACTATGCAGGGTGCTGAGAATAAATGTGAAAATAAATGTTTTTTGTGTACCACATTTTTTTTATAAAGATTAGTACCCATCACAACATGTTTCATTTAACATACTGATATATATCACAGTAAAGATGTATTTTATTATCTCTCATGTAATTTACAAACTTAAAAATGGGAGGGCTTCATAAGTGGAATAGCCCATGGCTTCTTTTCATCTAAATCCGGCGCTGGGTTATACATTAAATAACTTCAGAATTCCTTGGTGGAGAGTTTTATTCCAAAAATTTAAGATGACAGAGCAATTTTTTGTTTTAAATTTATTTCCATACAATTATAAAAGCAAAATTACATACTGCACAATGTCAGCAAAAACAATCACAGCCACTTTAAATCTAATTAAAATTCACTTTGATATACTTAAAAAATTGAAATTAGAGTAAAATTCAAACTTAAAAGAAAGCACCTTATAAATTTTAAATTATAGTTCATTTTCATGCACTAAAAATGTAGGAAATTATACAATTTAAATACAAAATAAAATAAAGCAAATGTAAGAGAAGCACTTGCTGTATATGCATATTTTATTAAACTTATAAAAATATTACAACAAAGTATTAATGTGCAAACTTCCTTATTCTCATTCATTTTTATGTTGCATTTTATTTTAAAAACGGATAAAATTAGCCATAAGCATAATAATTGGCACTTTAGTGGAAGAAAACATTTAAAATGTAATTACTTCATACTTATTCAATTGACTTTGTACTATAATTTATTAGATTGGTTTGGTTTGTCGCTCTACGGTCATCTTGTGAACACGAGGACTAAACAGGACGGTCATCTACAGTTTAAAGTGGATACCGAATCACTGCAAACATCCATGCCACTATCAGGATTCGAACCTGAAGCCTGACATACCAAAGACCAGAGCTCTAGCCACTTGGCCACCAGGATGCTATAGTTTATTAGAAGGTTACTCCTCATAAATTTTCAAAATCTATTACATTAATAAAACAAAAAAACATGAGTTCGGGAAGAAAAATTGCTTTTAAAAAGAGAGGGGAAGAAACTTACTGAGTACAATGAGTTGATATAGCATGCATGCCAGCTGGTGTTAGACCAGTACACATTGACATGTTTAAAACCATCAAATATGAATTTTGAGCAATGCTTCTGCAAAAACAAATTTAATACTTTAATTTGATGAAATGAAACTATTAATTTTTTTTCAGGAATTTAAAACAAAAATTAAATAAAAAGTAAATTTTTTTGTACAGAACGTACAGCAAGCAATCTTCGTTCAGTTCGCAGTTCTCGAGACTCAGCTTCCTCAAGTGAACGCACAGAGAGAGAAGATCTGCCAACGCTTCGACGCCTATAGTTGCCAGACTGATATCCAAATACTGCAAATTTGAATAGCTGAAAGAAAATGATATGCGTCATATACAAAAATTGGACCCATAACTTCTTTGTTTACCAAATTAAAAACAAAAAAAATTAACTACCATCTTGTTTCTTGGTGAAATATATCAGAAGAAATTGGACTTTTTATCTGCAAGATAAAAATATTTATTGTTAAATATCTGAATAAAAAAATTTCTGTGTACAATTTTTTAGTACTAAAATATATATTCAGTTAGATATTGAATCCAACTGATTGTTCATATGAGATAGTAAAGTTTGTATTACTTTCTTTTAATACACATTCTACTTAAGTCAAAAGAAGCTATTTCACTTTAATCGACGAGATTTAAAATTACATTCATTTCTGGAAAGAAGAAAAAATAAATATTTAGATCCTTGAAAGTCTGAGAATAAGTAATCAAAGTAATATTCTATATGCATTGATATCCACTTAGAAATGATGCTACAAAATTATGTATTATATATATAGAGAGAGAGAGAGATTTTGTTTATCAGATTTACCATAAAAGAATATTCCCAAAATACTACAGTTAAGAGTGTTTTTTTTTTTTTTTACTTGTTTTTTAAGCTATTAGATTTCCCTTTTTTTTTTACAATTTTAAAAATAATAATTCTGTACCAACATGCAAGTATATATTTTTATAAATATATACTTGCATGTTGGTACAAGATATTTTCAATAACAGTAAACAGCAAAATCAAATGTTACACGCAACCACTAATCATATTTAAAAAAATATTTTTTTTATACAATTTCTTAAGCAATATTAAGATACGAAAAAACCTTCCTATGCAATTTTTATTCAATTTTTGTTGTTGTGTCTTATCCCACTTGGTAAATATCTAGACCAAGCTGAATAACCCGTATGGACTCATGGTTGAAGGGAAAGGGGACAGTTTCTGCTGTGAAGGAGTACCTGTAGGTAGAAGTCTGACTTGGCTCCGTGGGCACTCTATAGTTATATGAGACTGGGACCTACAGCTTAAAGTGGATTTCGAACCACTACGAACATTCATGGCACAACTGAGACTCAAACCTGAAACCACTGGCACTGAGCGCCAGACACTCGACCATTCAGGCCCCAACATTTATGTCCAAATTAGGACTCGGCCATTCAAGTCCAAATTAGGAAAAAAATCAGCAATACCAGAAAATTCTGATTATTTTATAGAATTGCATTCTTCTTTCAATTGCATAAAAAAAATTTACCTTTATCAGAAGATATAGACAAATTACACTTCTTTCCATACATCATTTTAAGAACACATGAATCAGGAAAATAAAAGTTTGGATGCATTAAAAAAAAAATATGCAAATTCTTCGTTGGCATATTTTAAGAATTGCATAAAATAATAAACCAGACTTTTCTCTAAAATACACAGAAGAAAATTCTATTGGAGAATGTTGAAAAGAAATATTGTTTCCCCCAAATAATTATGATACAAAAATAAAATCAAGCTAACAAATGTTAAAAAATAAATAACAAATGCTTAAAAATATTAAAAGGAAATGGTACAAAATACAGCATCAGATAAATTAATAGATTATAACCAATAGTGTCAAAATATAATGTATTTCTTCCATTAAATTTTAAAAAAGCAAAAACTTAAATCATGTCTCTTCCTCAACCAAATCAGTTAGCAATACTTTATAAAAGAACCCAAGAAGATTTAAAAAGGAATTTTATATATCACCCTTAACCGCCGCCGACGTATATATACGCCTCACTCAACCGATGCGTTCACTGCCGCCGGCGTATATATACGCCTTTCCGAAGTACGATCCTTTGCATTGCGCTGCTATAAAGAAAACTGTTCCCACGGTCTTGGAATGCCACAAAATGACCTTGACAATGTTTGAAAAGGATTTTATTATTTCAGAGAAAAGGGACAGGGTATTAGTAAAGGGGATGTTTCTGAAACGGTGAGTCATAGCTGTGCAGTTTTTGCTTCTGTTTCAGTAGGTCGTGCTTTTTTTTATTCTTCTTTTGCTTCCGTTTCGTCGTGAAACCAGCTATCAATGCAATGAATGTGATTTTGGTTTATGTGACTTGGTTTATAAAAACAAGTTTAGACATTTTAAATAAATAGTTATTTCTCCTATCATATTTTACATATGAAACAATAAAGAATTCTTGTTTTAGGAAATGTCACACAGCAGATAAATTCTAACATCGGTTTTATTACACTGTTATTCTATACTTTAAATTTAGAATTTTTGTTTTTTTTTTACATTTTATTTTTTCTGTGAAAGTAAAAAGGTTTCATGTTGCAAAACGCACCTCTTTTTTTTCCTCCAATACATATCATAACTACGCGCGTCTGTATGAAAAACGGTGGCACTGGGGAGCGCATCTCGTAAGTTTTCCTCGGCAGGTAAGGGTTAAATTTCTCTATTCTTCATATTCACTTTATTAAACTTTTACTCTTTTTTTTTTTTTTTATTTATCAGCATTTTTTACTAAATTTTGATAGTTGAGAATTTTTACTACCCACCATGACAGTATGCAATAAAACAAATATTAAGAGAAGTACTCTGAAAATATCAAGAATCCTTCTGTATCTCGCACACAAAATAAATCATGCGAGTTTCATGTATATAAATTGTGTGCAAATCTTTTTCAATTGCATGAAAATGAATTTAATCATGACCAATTTAGCAAAAAAAAATTTATAAATACACAACTCACATCTGCCATAGCAAGCCTCAAAACTGAAACTCCTCTTGAAAGTATCTTTCCAAGGATGTAGGGTTTAATAAGTTTTCTCCCAAAGTCATATCTTTTCCACAAAGTACAATCATAACTGACAATAAAATTAAGAAAAGAACTATATTAGAAATACTATCGAAATCAAAAGAAAAATATCAAGATTTAATTTCAAACCAATAAATGTTACTACAAGAATTTCTATTTAAGCAGCATTAAATATTGTTATACTATATGTAATGTTTAATTTCCTAAAAATAAACACCATTTAAAAATAAACACCATAAAATTATAAACAAATAAATTATCATTATGGGCTCAAAGCCCAGTGTGGGCCAAGCCTGTCTACCTACTGGTAGATTTTGAGACAAGAGATGTTTATCTTTTTATGAGGTAGGGTTGCCAGCTCTACGCCCAACACTCAAATGAGATCGGGACCTATGTCTTAAAGTGGATTCCGAACCACTACAAACATCCATGGCACCGCCGGTCTCGAACCCTGAAACCTGTGGTACCGAGCGCCAGAGTGCTAACCACTTGGGCATTCAGGCCCAAACAAATAACTTATATGGGCAAAAAATCATTTTTATTTAAATATATTCATGCAATGTTGCAAGATTTTTTTCTTTAGATGTAAAACAAAGAATAACTTTTTACTACTTAATTGTTTTCCAATTTGAAATACATCTAATTAATTACAAATAAAAGTTTAGTTAACATGTGATTGCACAATAAAATATTTTTAAATAAAAGCATCTTTAATTTTAACTTTTATGGAGAGTTCACGTACAGTAAAACTTTCTACAGCTGAGAAAATGTCCTTTTCTTTTTTTTTTATCGAAAGATTATTTAAAAAGAAATATTGGCATTCTTTTTCCTCAACTATTTCAATACGTTTTAAATGCTTCGTAAAGAAATAAAACAATTGTAATTTTTTGTTTATAATTGAATCTATCCAAAATTGAAAAAAATATAAAATAATCATTTTCTTATAATATTTTTAACAGCAAAATGTTAAGTAATAAATAACATCTATTATGTTAAAATAAATATATAAACTATTAAGACAAATATATGCATATAATTATTAAATCCAATAAACTTATACAATTTTCTATAATTAAATTACATAAATAAAGTATTTCATAATTAATTTTCAGCAATATTATTTTAAATAAATATACCATATTCCACCATAAAATAAAATTTACATAATAAGCATATACATGTATGATTCCATAATAAAAAGGAGACAAACATACCTTAAATCTCTCCAGCGTTTACAGACGGAAGAACATTTGGCAAGCGATGATTTTGGTAACCAGCTGAATATGGAAAGGACTACTTCATCTGAAATTTTGGCAAAATAATCTAAAAACAAATAAGAAACATTTTTAAAAACAAATGGTACAAAATAAAAACTTGGAGACCACTTTTTTTAATTTTAAGGACAAATTTCATCCTTTTTAACAAAAATTCATTTGTAGATAAATACTTAAAACTCACCTATTTGATCTCCTTCTGTCCGTGATTGTCTCCTATAAAGTACAAATTCATCTCTTCGTATTTTAGCCTTTTCGGGATACAAGCTATCTGCATTATTTCCCTGAAACTCATAAACAACTTAATGAAATAATTTAAAAGAAAAAAAAAAAAATTTAAAAACACCTGAAACAAAAATCAGTAATAAAATATTTTTCTCAGAAAAATGTAGAATGTAATGATTCATTAAATTAAATGATAAAACAATGAAAACAAATTCAAATTACATACAGCTTACCTCTATCAATAATGTACAAAACAAAATTAAATAAGAATTTTAAAAAACGTGGAAAAAAAATTTAATACTTTTATACAGAATAAGACAACTATAAATATATAAACTTCCCCTTCTTAAAACATATTTAACTAAAATGCAAATTACAACTATTATTTCAAAAGCCAGAATGCAATTAAAAATAATCATGGTGGCCCATTATTATCCTTAATTAATAGACAAACAAGAATTTTTATGCATTTCAATTTTGCTAAATTATTTTAAGTATGTTAATCAACTTAAATTTGTGTTTAAATTGCAATGTAGGTTCATTTGATACATAAGATCAATCAATGAAAAGTGTAAGCAAATATCTTGAAATAATTACAGAAATAAATAAAAATATATGTAATACTAAAAGCCTGGTTTAAATAATAAATAAACTATAAATAGAAATTTTCTGATCTGTAAATATTTTATGAAAAGTTAATTTATTTAAATTTGATAGCACATCTTATTTAAAAATAAAAAAATCAAATAGAGAAAACTAATCTTATAAAATTTTTGAATCTAATAAAACTGATAAACATTTTTTCAGTGCAGACTTATCAACATATTTTTTTCTTTTTACAAATCTCATTACACAGCTTATAAAAAAAAAAAAAACTTGAACCTTTTGCTTTAAAAACGATCTACAAATTTATATCTTTTCGCGTGAACTATGTAATAATAATAAAAAAACGTACAAACAATTTTAAGAATATATATATATATTTTAATAGGGAGAAGGATTTAAAATAAAATTTTCGTATTATGTACGATTTAAACCTGTTTGTGAACCATTTCCACATCGAACTTCCCGCACCAAATAACATGCAATGGCTAATGCCAACACATCAAGAAAATAAACAAATATGCCATCCCACAATACCTTGCGTTCAGGATTAGGGTTTAAAGACAGGTTGTCCATGAGACGTTCCACTTCTTCAGTAGGCCGGTGCTCTCTTTTCACAAAAACTGGACTGTTAAACATGAACAGATTTATTTTGATCTTGCTGACAGCTTCAAATAGCTTCTCTTCTATTTGTTTTACTTCCGACTCTGACGGGATCGTACGATCATCGTCGTCGCGCGTACAATAGTCGTCGTCGACGTCGACCGTGCCTCGAACAGGGCTGTTCATGACACCAGTGGTCAGTTTGGTCAAGAATGGATTTTCGCAAAGAGGCGATAGAAAAAGGAACCTGTTTACCACACAACAATGACGTCGATCCTTTTTACAGAGTTCAGCCTCTTTTGTTTTGCTCTTGCCTCTTCAGTTCTCCATTTTTCAAACTAACAAAAGTTGCTTCACTAAAAATGCTATAACTTACATACTAATAGCTGTCAAATTTATACACGTGTCTTTTGAAGGTTAGGGCTAACTAAAAATCATGTGGATTTAATACTAGTAGCGCCATCTATGTGTTAGCCTACGAACTTTTCAGTCCATCTGTTATATCGCGTTGCTTCCGTAAGATCTCTTTTCTTCAAAGAATCAACGAGAATTATGCACAAATTGACGAGTTCTATGCCAAATTGAAATCAAAACTGACAGTCATGATAAACATTGCGCGAAAATGCGAGCAACGCTGTGTCGCTATTTGGAGCTCGAATCCAAAAGCTCACGATACCGGATTACAGAAAGTGCCGAACTATCAAATGCCGGATTAAATAGCGCCCACTGTATTGTTTACCAATAAATGTAGCACATTAATAATTTTGTGACTGCGTAGATCAGGAATGGGCAAACTTTTTTCGGTCGAGGGCCAAAAATCAAAAAAAAAAGAAGTTTGGCGGGCCAAGATAAATGTTTCTAAAATTTTAAAAACAATATACAAGTATTACAATTTAAATATGTTAATGAGATGAATGAAGCTGCGATTTCATTTTTAAAAGTTCCTCATATTGAGGTTCGAAAGTGAGATTCTAAGGAACGAGGCTAAAAGCCCATCTGTCAGTCTACTTCTGAAATAATTCTTTTTTAGGTTTCGATAATGATTTGCAAAACTCTAACTTTGGCATATTTAGAAACAACTGCTTGAGATGATTGTTAGATTGCAACTCAATGAATTCAACTTGCAAATCTGAACTCCCTGCTGCACAATTTACATTGAAAAAAATTGGTAAAAATATCCAATTTTGTTTCCTTTGAAAAAAGGAAGAAAAAAATAATATTTAATCAAAGTAGAAAAGGAGATGGATATATAATGTATAAATATATATTTCTTTTAATTTGCCTTGGACTGGCAAATTAAAATTCTATCAGCGGGCCGTAGTTTGGCCAACCCTGGTGTAGATCCTGTTAAAGAAACAATGGGTATATATATATATATATGTCCATTGATTGCACTATTCCACTTATTCATAAGATGCGATTCCAATAACTCCGACAAATCATTATACAAAATTAGTCACTGTTTCCCTCACCACATTATCTTGCTTAACTGTCCTCTCGTTGTCAAATAAGTATTCTACTCATTTAATTCATTAGCAGTTCCCTTTCACACCATACAGTTTAATAAAAGAGAAGAAAGCAGTTTGAAAGCTAAGTAAAATTTGTATTTAAATTTAATTAAAAAAAAACTTAAAGGGAAGATTTAATTGAAGAGTTGACAGTATTCATTCTTACTGTTTACAGAAGACTTCACAAGGTGAGGGACCACATTTCAGAATAGTTTTAAATTTTATGCACACTCTATGAGCTATAATATTTTATTTATTATACTAATTTTAAAAGAAAAACAAATTACTCCTTAAATACTAAATTTTTATATTAATTTCACTATTTAGTATACTCTAGTCTTTATTAAATAGTATTGGAATCCATTAGTTTATCTGTACACGAACAGATGGCACAGCTCATGTTTTTGCTGTAATGCCTCAACTGTAACTGTCGAAGTGTTAAAAATCTAACTACACATATATATGCAAGCTTTAACTTCAATAAATGATATAGTTAGGCTTCAATGTTATCCAAAGTTTAGATATAAAAAAAAAAAAAGGATTAAATGAGAAAAAATGGCAGCATTGGTAAGCATGAATTCCCTTATTAAGATGAATTTATTAGAAGAACACAAGCAAATGTCACTTAAAAAAAAAAAAATATAATTTTATTAAATATTTTCTTTTAAATTTAAATACTCTGTTACACATTATAAAAATATATTAATCTATTTTAAAAAAATTAATTATTTTTAATTTTTTAATATAGAATGAATTAAATGAACAAATTGAG
Organism: Caerostris extrusa; assembly: GCA_021605095.1. Lineage (NCBI taxonomy): Eukaryota > Metazoa > Arthropoda > Arachnida > Araneae > Araneidae > Caerostris > Caerostris extrusa. Next base: position 15,119 of record BPLR01014886.1, on the reverse strand, counting down.
TCATTATTGACTCAATTGCAGTTGTGCATCAGCATCAAATGCAGTTATGCATCTACATAATTCATGACAGGTTAGAAAATGACACCAACATTTTACCTGCCTTCATTGGGGAGTTGAAATTAAAAATTCAACAGAAGACATACAAACTTACTCCTTATCCAGTACACACTAAATCAGGGATGGGCAAACCTTTTCGGTCGTGGGCCAAAAAGCGGGGAAAAAACAGTTTGGCGGGCCAAGATAAATTTTCTAAAATTTTAAATACTAGTATTACAATTTTAATATGTTAATGAGATGAATGAAATTGCAATTACATTATTAAAAGTTCCTCATATTGAGGTTCGGAGTGAGATGTACTGATTCTAAGGAATGAGTAAAGGCTCATTTGTCAGTCTACTTCTAAAATAATTCTTTTTAAGGTCCATGGTTGAAAACATTTGTTCACATATTTAAGATGAAGCAAACATAGCATTGATTTTCTGAGCGTGAGATATTAAATTTGGGAAACTCACTTTCGATAAGGATTCGTAAAACTCTAACTTTGGCATATTTAGAAACAACTGCTTGAGATGAGTGTTAGATTGCAACTCAATGAATTCAACCTGCAAATCTGGCACTGCCTCACAATTTATGTTGAAAGGCATGGTAAAAATATCCAAATAGAGAAAGTAAAAGATCATCAGTCCTTTGAGAAAAAGAAGGAAAAGAAAATAATATTTAATCAAAGTAGAAAAGGAGATGGATAAATAATATATATTTCTTTTAATATGCTTTAGACCGGCCAATTAAAATTCTATCCGCAGGTTGGATAGAACCTTCCGGTGGGTCGGAGTTTGCCCATCCCTGCACTAAATGGATAAAAGTATTTTTAAAATGGGAAGTATATAATAAATAAAATTTGTAAATTTAACAACAATAGGATACAGCTTTGTGCAAACAGTTTATTAATTTTTCAAATATTGCTTGTATAAAACTGTTAATATCAAAAGCTGTCCTATAAAATATTTTAATGAAAATTTAACAGTCTGCCAGATTTATGATTTTATTCTATAACGTATTATGTAAAATCCCCCAATGTAATTAAGCACCTTTATTATCAGAAAAATATAGGTGACACATTTCATATCCTCCCTCTAAATTTTCAAAACATATTTTCTTCCTTCTGTCTAAAAATAATTAATCCACCTTTAATATATATATATATATATATATATCCTGCTGCATCTAACATATATTATCATTTTATTCATGTAATTTTTTTTTTTAGATTAATTTCATTGTTGTTACTCAAAATAAAATTTATTTTGTTATAAACAATTAATTAAAATTATTAGGCATATGAAAAACATTAAAATTAAAAGTCATTGACATATTCATAGATGTGCCATCAAAAATAATAGTCCTTAATCCATTCTATTTATAATTAGAGTTTCAAAAGTTCACAAAATTTTTATAATTATTCAGAATTTAAATAAAATCAAAGACAGTGAATGTCATTTAAAACAAAATTCTAAATAATTTGATATGGAATAATAAATTTATCAAATAATGATGTCAAGTTCCAGTAAATTAATAACGTGTTAGATAATATTTTTTCATAATACTAAATTTAAAATAGAAATGTCTGCAATCGGTATAAAGAAAATCAGAATGACAATGTGAAATAAAAAATAAAATGCTATAACGATCTTATTATTTGACTTCTTTGATTAATATGCATTTTTTAATAAAAAAAAATCACATAATATTTAACAAGATTAAAAAAAAATGTACATAAATAACATTTTTTTTAATCCAATGGAATTTTTTAATAATAGAAATTATTTAAAAATAAATTTAATTCATTACAATTCTGCTAAATATTAAAGTATAATTATGAAACATTTTAAATTTTCGTAAATATATTCAATATTCTTAAATATAGGCCAAAAGTTATTTCTTGCACTTCAATTTTTTTAAGAAAAGAAAATATGCAACTAATATTCTAAACTTCTGAATTGAATAAAGCATTTATAACAACTAATGCCATAAAAATTATTTATTAAGTCACTAAAGTTTTTGATCAAATTTAATATAATATATAGATAAAAGGAAAAACAGCCCATTACAACAGCATTCATCATCTTTTCATATAAAAATAATTTATACATTAAATTTTATAAAAATGAAATATTTTTAACAGAAAAGATTCAAACATAGTAAGTTATTACAAATAAATTTAAAGATGATTTACATGTAATAAATATATAATTCCTGTTATATTTCACAGCACAAAAATATGCAAAAAATTTAAGAAGATACCTGATTGAGTTTCTTTCTCATAATACTGACATCTTGATGAACATAATCAATGTCATAATCCAATTCTTCCATTGGTTCTTCTCTCAAACTTTTATTTAAAAAGGTGTCTTTACTGCTATAAATAACCTGAGTGTTAACTAGATCTTTAGCCGATTTCTTCTTTGGCATTGCAGATTGCTTTTTTTTTGGTTCGTTTCCTGGAGAGAAGAAAGTTTCAGAAATTAACTGTTGAAACAGGACATGAATGGCGAGCTAATGGAAAATAGAATTTCGAAAAATTATTAATTAAAAAAACAAAATAATATAAAGATTATACTAAAAAAAATCATAATAAAAGATACAATTTTCACTTGATCAAATAGTTTTGGATCAAAGTTTGAAATGTACACTATGAGAAATTTTAATTCATTCTTTTCTGAACAAATAATACCCTATCACACACCACAATCAATAACATGAGTTTTATGCAAATTATAAAATAGACTATAAAAATTTTCCAATACATTTTAAATATCAATACCTAAAGTTAAAACTTATGGTATGGATATTCATAATAATGAATGAAATTACAAAGCATACTACAAAAATTTTCAAATACATTTCAAAACAAATTTTAAAAATGTTGCTGCTTTCTTAAATAACAATGGAAAATACACACATAAAATATAAAACATTACTATAAAAACAGAATGATTAAAATTGAGTATGAATTTCTGCAACTTCATATAACAATTACGAATGTTAAATTAAAACGACACATCTGCCAATTTAACATTTTATTAGCAAGACAAATTCATATCTGAGACTCTTTACTGTTAAAAATTTTTTAATCGTAATGAATTGAAATGGGAAAAGAAAAAAATATTTTTTTAATTAATGTTTTTGTAATGTTTGCGTTAGTATCACAGGAAACAGCGAACATTGTATAAATATAAGAATTTATTTTATTTTAAACGAATAAACAGTTTTATAAAAGAAGAATAAATGTCAAACATTCACTCACTCCGGCATTTAAAAAATACTACAAAAAAAAAAGTCGTATTTAAAAAATCATAAGAGAAGCCAATAAATAATCGCAAATATGTACAGGATATATTTTGTTTTAATTTTGAGCGCCTTCTTGCTTTCTTTGTAACATTGCCAGGTTTAAACTAATAATTGACTCTTAAAAAAGAAATAAGATTTTTTTCTCATTAGTTCATATTTTCTCCATTAATTTGATGAGGAAAAATCGTCTTATGGGCACTTAATAATATGTCATTTAATTAAAGTTGGGTATCACATTCAGTAAATTGATATTTATCATTAAATTATACTTTTTTTTTTTTTCTAAAATTTTCTTGGAGAAATATATTTGCAATAAGAACTAATTTTTAACCTTTAATATTTTTGAAAGGTTTAAAAAATGAGTCATTAAAATTTAATAATAATAGTAAATTTTCATAAAAGTGAATTAAAAAAAAATCAATGCTTTAAAAAATTGCATCACTTCTTGTTAACTGTGAGCGAAAACCAACCACATTGTAAATGCAAGAAAGGACTCTCGCTGCCTTTTTAACTCCTGAGCTGTTGAAGGTTAGCTGTTTGTTTTACATTTTTATTTATCTCTAGATGAACTTTGAAATTAATTAAAGAAACGAAATCTATTTGAGTATTTTATTTCATTAAGTCTTTTAATTTAATATTTTGCTGATCAATCTATTTTTAAGTACTAACAATTCGTGTATGGCATTGTGCTGAAGAAAATGAATTGTGTTGTTTTAAATGATTTAATTGTTAATAAAAGGCGGAAAAAAAAAAAAACTTTTTTTGTTAATAATTGGTGTGGGTTTTGATTGAGCAACATTTCCAAAGAATGAAATTCGTTAGTAGTAGTCGTGTTTCACCAATGGCACTCTGAATTTTCATGGAAAACGAAGAATAAAAGGAAGTGCATTAACATAAAAATTAATTTCAAGACATTAATTATAATTTTTTGCAATATGGCATTTATATCTTAAATGAATGCAAAAACGGCATCACTGAGCAAAGTAATATTTTTATTTTTAAATATTTTTCCAAATTTTGTACAAGGAATCTTGATTTTGGATTGACAATTCAATGATGCAATAGTTACTAATAATAAAGAGGCATTATGTTCATTTCCTGTGAATATAATACAATCATTTATTGTTTATTTCAGCAAACACTTATATTTGTTTAACACTTTTATTTCATTTGTAAAACACACAAAAAAAAAATGTAAATCAGTCTTTTTCATTGAATTTTTTTGTAATTTTCATTTATTATGATTTGTTTCAAATATCTTTAATTCTTAATAGTGTCATGAAAATATAATGAATTTGAAAATGTGGCCAATTTCTTAAAATCCTTTAAAAATTTCTTAATTTGTAGATGACTTAACTTTTTATAACATATAATTAAAATGCATTTTTCATCCTTGGTTGTTGTAATAGTATCATAGTTTGAATATAAAAATTCTCATTTAAGTATATAAGAATACATATACAAACTAAAAATATTAAAATAATATTGAATGCTTTTTCATCCCTTCATTTGAATTCTTTACAACATTTTCAGTATCAGAATGGGTGTAATATGCTTATTTATTGATCAATATGTTCAAAATTGTTTCAAATATTTAATTACTGTATAAGCTCATTTATTTTTTATAATTATACTACAGTGTAATGCATAATTTACATGGCTTCAACATAAGGAAATATATCTTTCTACAGTATTTTAATCATCTTATTTATTAGTTAAAAATAAAATTTGACAGATAAGGTTTAAAATATCAAAAAATCTTAGTGTTTACTGTGCAATTTTAGCGCTATGATACTTAAATCACTGATGACACCTTACTGTTATTTCCAAATTTGAATAACTGGGAAAAAAATAAAAAGTTTGTATTACTTAAAAAGAAAAATAAATAAATATTGCTGTCTAAATAAATACTGTCACATTTTATTAAAAAACAACTTAAGCAATGTTTTTATGAATTGATAAAAAAAAAAAATTTATATTTGATAGTTTTACATTGTAAAATTATTCATAGTAACGATGACATTGTAGTGGTGATATACATTCATAGTAGTGATGTCATAACTGATTTAAAATTTTTAATCATTCTTATTTATATTAGCAACGTGTATTTTTTTTTTTTTTTTTTTTCTAAAATGATGTAAGAAATGCATTTACTTTAATGATGCAGTAATATTTTCAGTATATGTTTATATATATATGTGTGTGTGAACCTTTGATTGAATGTTAATGAAAATTAGGAGAACTTCTCTTCTAATTTCTAGTTGAACATAATTAAGTCGCATACCAAAAATGGATGAAACTATATGATTTTTTTAAATTTTAGGTTAAAATGGGAACTGTATCATCTTCTGTTGGTGCCTCTACAGCAAGCACACCAATTCTTAATGAATCACTTAGTAAACATATTCAGGAGCATTCTGTTAAGCCAAATTCTCAATCAGAATGTCCATATAAACATAATCAGGAACAAACTGACACATCAAAACAAAGATGTCCTATTCAAAGAGATGATGATGTTAATCCAAATAACATGGTATGTTTTTTTTTTCAAATAGAAATATTGTTTTTTCTTCCTGGTTTATTCAAAATGCAGTTGCAAGTTTTGACAAACATGCCGTATCTGAATGTAAAATTTGTTATTATGCTGAATTATATATACTCAAAAATTCTTAAGAAATTGTTTCGAAATATATTGAAATATCATGTTTTTTAATTATTTTATTAGAGTTCTATAATTAAAATACTATAGTTTATTGAAATTGGTAATAATATAAGAAACAAAATAGAAATTACTTTAGAGATGCCAAATTGTAGAAACAAATTTTATTTGATGTATTATGACTCGCAAATGAGAGTTATTTTTGTGATTTATGTTTTGAAACTTTTATATATATATATATATATATAAGACACACATGCATATATATATATACTTGCATACAAATTGGTTCACACAGAAAAATGTGTGTGTGTATATATATATCTATATGTTTGTGTGTAAACATATATTTACCTAAATTTTCTGAATGTAAGTAAATTTTTTGAATTAAGAAAAATCAGAATAATAATTTCGTAAAGAATCTCTGAAAACCATGTAAAAGTTATTCTACAGCTGAAAATATTCAGCTGTATTGGTCAATAAATTTTTTAATTTTAATTTAGGTAATCAGTCGTTTAATATTTTCAATAAATGAATGCTTTTGTTGTGCAAACTGATTTTTTTTTTTTGTTTATTCTATAAAATTTCTCTTTTAATAATATTGCACGTTGTATTACTGATTTCTGTGGTTTGGAAATGGGCAATTTTTTTGTTGCTATTTTTCTTAAAAACCTACTGTTTTAAATGTATTTTATTATATGTGCTCCAAATGATAATTTTACAGATGCCTCCAATGAATCAAAACCCATCTCCCGACCAACCTTTCCCGCTGCCCAAACAGCGTCAGGTGTCTTCCATTCCCAAAGCAGGAACGGAGAACGAGTATTGGATCTACCCTTCGTCTCAAATGTTTTGGAACGCCATGCTGCGTAAAGGATGGAAGTGGAAGGACTCTGACATAAGCCCCAATGACATGGATCACATCATAAGAATTCACAATGTGAATAATGAAGTAGCTTGGCGAGAGGTTTTAAAATGGGAAGCTTTACATGCAGAGTATGTGTGCAAAAATCTATCAAATATGCTTTATATATAATAAACACGTTCATGCAAAAGAATATTATGTGCATGATTAATTTAAACAATACAATTTCTAATAGTAATGCATTGAAAATATATCAATAAGTTGTTGGTTTGTTTTTTTTAATCCCGCTGATTGACAATTATTATTTGAGATGTGAAATCCAGTTGGACCTGACTGGCGAGTGGTACCACAGATTTCGAGTTCGAATCCTGACTGTGCTATGGATGTTTTTAGTGGTTTGGAATCCACTTTAAGCCATAGGTTCCACGCTCATATAACTGTTAAGCATAGAGCTGACAACCCTACCCCATAAAAAGAACATCTTTGTCTCGAAATCTACCAGTAGGTAGACGGCGTTGGCCCACAATGGGCTGTTGTGCCAATTATGATGATCATGAAATCCAGTTATTGTTTTTCTTAACTGCTTTTAAAGCATAACTTGTTTGTCCCAAAATCTCTGAAGTGTTTATAATTGCATTATGAAATAAGATTATATTTCTATAATAATGTTTTCTCAGGAAAAAAAAATATTAAAAATCAAAAGTTTGAATAAACATTTTTGAAATATTTGATTGAGAGTACTATTCAAACATTAAAAAAAAAAGTTATACGTGTATCTTCATATTTGAATATACTAAATTTAAATTATTTAAAATTCAATAATTGAATTTTTTTTTTGTATTTATGCATGCTTTATTAAATTTACTTTTAAAAAATAAACCTAATAAATCAGACATAAATATAAAACTTTATAAACTGCTCACATATTTTGAATGTAAATCTATTTATATAGTTAGCTAATACTTAGTAATAAATATTTGAAGTTTATTGTTTTGATGTTATTTTCTTAAAATTTCATCAGACCTAAATTGTGTTCTTGCATATATTTAAAATTTAATTAACTAAATAGAATATTTCATTTTTGTTTTATTAATCTGTATATTTTAATTTGCTGTTGTGTCCTTTTAAACTTTTTTTCCCTGCAATTTTTTTTTATTGAGAAAAGTGTATTATAATCTGACCATGGATAGTATGGAATGGTAAACATGTGGTTTAGCAGCAGAAAACTGATGAATCAATTACTTGTTAGTGGTGCTAGTCAGATAAAAGCAAAAGCTGCTTCGAAAGAAAAAAGCATGATAGTGATTTCTTCATTTAGTTTTGTTTTAATAATGTGCCATCTAAAATTTGAACAATTAAAAATTAAAATTCGTTTTATTGCAATTAAAATTCCTCTTCAATGATGTTGTTCCTTTTGAATCTGTCCAGTTGCCAATTTTCCATGGCATCAGTTTAAAGAAAATATCATTTATTATGAAATTTCTTTTCAAAAAGTTTACAAATATCTTGTCACATAATGTTACTTATATTTTTGATTTTGATATTTACATGTTACTCATTCCTTTGATAGTATCAAAAAAATACTTTTTGTAAGCATCAATTTTATTGAATTCAATTGAAATTGAAAGGAATGATAATACGGGTTTTTTTTCCTAGTAACTATATGCACTGTCTTATTTATAATTATTTTGCATTTTATATGTAATATAAAGCTATGTGAAATCTATTTTATGCACATCTTTTGTTTTTGAAATTTTTTCTAAATTTAGAATTAAAATTTTTAAGTAATATAATTAGAATGAACGCTCAGTTAAATTAATAAAAACTAAGTTATTGAAAACTAAATAGCAAAATCTTCATTATTATTATTTTATGAAACCTTTTTAAATTTTAACACTATCTTAAAACTGCACATATTTTTCTTTTTGTATTTTTATTTTTTGCATCTAAGTCGGTGTGATATATCAATAGGTTTAAAAACTATATATGTTTAAAGTAACTCACTTTTGATTTAATATAAAGAATGTAAAAACCATAATGCTTAAAATAAATTTTGCATAGAATAATTGAATATTATTATGCATACACTACTACTTTTTTTATTTAAAAAAATACATTTTTTTCTCTCATAAAGACTTTTTATTCAGAAGAAAGATTAATTAAGTTAATTAATTTACTCTTTTTTAATGCTCTGAATCAAATTCTGCAGGCAATAAATTTCAAAGTCAAAAAAAATTTCAATTCTGTTGATATGGATTTTTAAAAAAAACAAATGCAGCATTTTTAAATATATTATTAAACAAAATGTAAAATTAAAATAAAAAGTATTCCTTCAGTAAAACATAGATTATTTTAAATGTTAGTTTTTAAAATTTTATTTTCATATCTGTATAAAGCAATATTTATTATTATTATTCCATTATGTTTTTGATTTTACTCTATACTGTTAGAAATGTGTTTTATATCTAATTGTGAGCAAAGTAAAAATTAAGAAAACATATAATTAATTTTAAAAAAAAATTTTATAGTTATGATTTTATAAATGTATTAATAATTTATTTGATTTCAGTGAATGTACTAATCCTAAATTGCTAAAATTTGGTGGTAAAGCTACAGAATATTCTCCTAGAGCTAGAATACGCAGTTTTCTTGGGTAATTATTTGTGTTTTTTTATGCATAATTTTTTTTTTTTTTTTTAATCTTCTTTCGTTATTAGATATTTTTTAAAAATTCATTATACTTTTTTTTATTTTATAAAAAAAAAAGAATATTTTTAAAAAATGTTTTCTGTTCGGGACTCGAACCCAAAATCCGAGCTGCCAGCCATCTCTATTATGTATTTATCTGCATATAAACAATGCTTATGCAGATGCATATATGTATGGAATATACATTATTGTGTGTGTACATTCCCATGCGTTTGTGCATGTATATTTTACTCATAAGAATGCACAACAGTATATGTAAAAGAATACACTTATATATATATTAATGCACACTATACATTTACATACCTAATCCATACTAGTACATGGCTACTCATACAGACATAGATATATTCAGATGCACATGGACATATAAATCTATATAAACATACACATATTAACTTATAAATAAAATGCTAATTTGCAGGAGTGTGAATTTAATATGAAAATTGTGATTTGGACATGCAAAAACTGTATTGATAGAAGAAATTCTCTCTCTCTCTCTCTCTCTCTCTCTCTCATATAAACACTTTCCATCTCTCTCACTAATTTATCGGAAAGAAATTTTTTCCACTGATCCACATGCTTCTCGCCACTGACGGTATTTATTCTTAAATTTATGTCCTGCTAAATATCTTATATAAGAAAAAAAAATTTCTCCATATAAAACTAAAATGAATGAATTAATATTTGAAAAAAACTGCATTAACATCTAGTGTCATCCACTACAGGTTCAAAAAAATGTATTTGAACTGAGTGGATGAATAAAAAGTATTTTATGAACGATTAAAAGTTTGAACAAGATATATGTAGTGAGAGTGTGAACTAATAGAAGGAATTGAAAAATATTCATTAATACAAATACTGAAGTAAAAAATGGAAAACCCAATACAATACATGCAATTTATTTGATTTATAGCTTCATACTTTTTATATTCCCTCTGAGTAAAATATTTTTGATTTGTTCTTCACTTAAATATGTTTTTGCTTTAATCTGTGTTTGTTTTCTGATTGCAGCTACGAGCTTCCATTCGACCGCCACGATTGGATTCTGGACAGGTGTGGCAAGCAGGTGCGTTACGTCATTGATTATTACGACAGTGGATCAGTGAATGTGCAGAACGGGAGGTTTGCCACCCTTGACGTTCGACCTGCCCTGGACTCCTTCGAGGCCCTCTGCGATAGGACGAAGGTGATGTTCTGGAGGTGGACATCCAAAGAAGCTGAATAACAATAATAGAGACAAAATTTTCTTTTGCTTTTTGTTATTTGGAAATATATTCAATAAATTTCCTTTTCAATAAGTCTATTCATTAAGTTAATGATTTCTTATAAAATTTTCTTAAGGCAGTTGTTTTAATCTTTTTGGGCCGATTCATTTTATTTTTATTTTTTTTTTTCATCGACTTATAGAATGTAGTATATGTTCAATTATTTAGAGACAAATTTTTCTTTTGCTTTTTGTTATTAGGAAATATATTCAATACATTTTTTTAAGTCTATTCAATATTCATTAAATTAATTATAAATTTTTCTGATGGCAGTGTGAATCGTTTTGGGTTTATTCATTTCTTTTTTTTTTTTTTTTTTTTAATTTAATTTTTTTGTTCGACTTATAGAATGTAGTATACGTTCAGTTATTTTTAAACCATTGTAGCAGATTTACAATACTTTGTACATATTGCATAGCAAGTTGCAAAAATTGTTTGTATTTTATCAATACTGTATGATAGAAACTCTATTCAATAAAATAGATTGTACAAGTTGTGAGTTTTATGAATCAAGTCTTAATTCATTTGAAACACAGAAATTATTTTATGCCATTTTAAAATTCAGTAATTACATTGTCTTATTTATGTGAATTCATTTGAATAAGCAGCAATATATGATAATTATTTTTCATTAAAATTTATAAATCTATGATTTACTATAACTCATTTTTACAAAAACTGTTTTAATATTTAAATGTTCTCTTAATTTATTTTAGTCGTTTATTTTGCTTTATTATGAAAAAAATATATATGTTAAGACATTTCAATTATATTGGAGTTACTATTACTACTGAAATAAAATATATTAAAATAAATTTTCAGTGATTCAAACAAATATATTTTCTGAATTATGCATTTAGCTGATATAAAGTTTGTTTTTTTTTTCTCACAAAATTAGATTTAAAGAGATGCTTTTTTAAAAAAACAGACAACAAAAAATTCATTAATAAATTGAAGTTTTATTTTAATCTGTTTATTAGTAAAAAAAATAATTTAATTTCACATTCTATTTGTTCTAATAAATTTATATACGTAAATAATAATATTGATAATTATCTGACTTATTTGAGATTTAAAATCTCACATAGATAAATCTTTTTAAGCACTACAGGCTAAGATTCCTCCATCTGGCCATTCGTTAACTCCAATTAATGTTCAGTAATCAAAGGTTTAAATAATTGGCCAGATATTTTTATTTACTTTGAAGGTAGTTTTGTGATTAAAAAAAAAAAGTGGTGTAGTATTAAAAGCAGTAATAAAAGTACTTGGATTATGATTTAAGATAATTTATTATGATATAGAATAAAATAGACAATGGTTTCAATATTTTAAACATATGCATAAGGAAGAGATAGTATTCTTGTCTAAAAATACAGCAAAAAAAAAATTGCATGAATAAATTAATCGTATTCGATGCAGTCTTAATTTAATTACAAATAAAAATCAATATAATTATCTGCTTCAAAATGACACGTTTTACATTTTAATCATATATGGCTCTCCAATAAATTGCATTATATGTATAATGGTTAATTTGTTGTTTCACTATAAATCTTGTCATGGTGACATCAAAGTGACGTGATTTACGGCGAGAATGAGGAATCATGGGAAAAAGTGAACAGGTTAAGTGTAAAGTAACACTTTGCAGAAACGGTTAACCTGTTCACTTTTTCCCATGATTCCTCATTCTCTCGGTGTGATGTCACATCACTATAATATCACCATGACATCAGTTTCAATTGGCGCCAAAAAATAATTGTTTTCATTTTGTTCTGTGACTTGATGTGTGTGTCATAGCTCGTGTAATTCAGCTGCTATTGATAGACATTTAATGCCTAAGGTAAGTTCATAAATTGTTCTTTATATTCTTAATAATCAAAAGCATTAAATGGCCTTATACGATAATTAATATGATTTTGTATTTTCTATGATACTTATATAAACACACAAAAAAGTATCTTCAAATTAATTTTGTAAAAAAAAAATTGATACCTATTTTTTATAACTAAAATGTTAATATTAAAATTTGAAATCCATATTTCCTCATTTCTTTTCAGAAAACTAATAGTTTTTATAAATATACTTTTTCCCGCTGTAAGATAGAATAAACCTAGAAATTAAGCATGCTAAATTTCAACCCAATGAAATCGCCATTAATTTTTTCCCATAAACTTTCTGTATTTTTAACTTTAAACATCAAACTTTTTCTGCTAAGGACATAACACATCTTTTTTTTTTTTTTTTTTTTTTTTTAAGATATCCACCTATAATAACTGACTTTAAAACAATTAAGTTGAAGTTTGAATGCATTAAGAATCAAATTTAATTTATGTTTAAATTATTAGCATTGAATTAACTCATATTTTATTCTCTTCAAATGTTGATAATGATTGCTAATATTTATTACAAGACATGTGTTAATTTATTTTATATGAAGAAATGTTTTCATTTTCCTGAAATCAGTCACAAACATGAGAAATGAGAGAAGAATATGTTACAGATGTATAAATCCACTAACTTAAATAAAAATGTTTAATTACAATAACATTTATTGATATATTATTAATAATTTTCACATGTTTATGAAAAAAAAGAAATGAAAGTTAATCAACATAATTTTTTTACACTTGGAACTGAAAACATAATGATTCTGTGAATAAACTGAACTGAGGTATGTTTCTTATTAGATTTTTATTCATTTTACCTACAATAAAAACATATATTTTAAATTTAATATACAAGTATATAATTTATTTTATAGCATTTTATTAACCATCACTATGTATATTATATTACAGATTTTTTTTTCCCCCTTTAAATGTATTCTATATGTATTTTGCAAATAAAACTTTTTTGCAGAAGCCTTTTCAAATGAAATGACTTCATAAACAACAGTGATAGAAACATATTCATAATCTAAAAAAAGAATATTTAACATTATAAATCCATACATTTCAAGACAATAATTTAAAAATAAACATTGTTATAAATATACAGATTATGCCAATTATAATGTTAATCATCATTAATATTCCAGGAGCAATATAAATTATACATCATTCAGTTATCTATAATAAAATATATAAAAACATTTAAAAAAATATAAATAGTACATAAAATTGAATTGAAATAAGCATCCTCAATAGAATTCATATCAAAATATTTTGGGTTAGTGAAAAAAAAAAGGTTTTTTGGAAAACTCAGTTGAAGGAAAAGGTTCAATAATGAATTACCCAAAGAAAATATTATTCAATAAATAAAAATTAATTAATTCTATTTAATTATTATTAAATCTTCAAATACAATTAAATAGGACTCGGATAATGGATGACAGGAAGTAGATGAACATACTTTATTGGCAGAGATTACAAAACTATCAGAAAAAGTGTTGGAGAACCTTTTATGGAAAAAAATTTTAATGAAAAGTCACTGAGCTTTCAAGCCGTTAGAAGGATACTTGTTGAGAAAAAGAATGAATATAGATAGTAGCAAATTTTTATCAACACACAAAAACTATTATATACATCAATATTATTATCATATTTCTGAAAAGAAAATTAATTAAATTTATTAAAAAATATTTAGAACATCTGTTTATAAAAATTTAGACTGTTCAAAAGATCGATCAGATAATAAAAAACCAGTAAGTATTTTTACAAAGCTCAGGAGAAAAAAAAATGTATTTTACATAAATTGCTATCTCAATAATTCTTAAATTAACTAATATTGTGAGCAATAAAAAACTACAAATCAATAACGTAAAATTATTAACCATTCATTGAATTAATCAAAAGAATTACACCGAACTCTATCAGCAACAAACGTAACTAATACCAGACACGGACGTCTGGGAGGAGGAATTGTGCACCCTACGCTTAGGGAAAAATAGGGAATTTGCAGACAGGAATGGTGTGCACCGTTCCTTCCCCTGGGAAAGCACTCCCTGCACTCTATTCCTCCCTGCACATTTCTAAGAATAGGTTACTCTGAAGATTTAGGAGGAACGCGCTCTGCACACTATTCCTGCTACAATGTTTTTGAGGAGAAAATATCTCGAAAAGATGAATTCTCACAGAAATATCTTCGATGTGAATTTCAAAGAAAGTTTCTGTTAGTAAAATAAGGCAGACTTTATGTTATAAATACATTGAAATTATATATTCCTACGAAATTTATGCTACCAAAATAAATTTATATATGTTGAATGATGCAGTAGAATTAAAAAAAAAATAGATTATTAAAATGCATTGGCTTTGAATTATAAATTAAT